>VYZS01039577.1:0-76831 GCA_013400695.1 Neodrepanis coruscans | reverse complement strand
TGACCAGGTCAAAATCTGAGTTAGTTGGAAAATATAGCCCCATACTTAGTGATATAACAAACTCCAGCTCTCCAGAAGGAGCCCTCACCCCACAACACTGAGGGGTTGCAAAAAAGACAAAAAGAAAAATAAAAAAAATTTCCAAAATGATGAATCAGGATGTTTAATCAAAATATTCATCTGGCAATACAAATAAAATTATGAGCACCTTTTTATAGGAAATTAAGGTATTTCAAAGCCACACCTGCCCAAGAGACTCTTGTATCAAAAGCCAGTTTCCCAGGCTCCTGGCAAGGAGATATCTCTAAGACTTTTTAACTCCCAGATCATGTAAGAGCCTAGAACACCATCTCACCATTTACTGTGTTGAAGAAAAACCCTTGAAGAAGGCAGTGTGCTCTCTCAATGCATTAGCTTTCATTTCTGGTATAACAATTTCTTGTGCCATGTTTTCTATATGACTTCATTCTGTGGGTCTTATCTTCGAGATATGTTAGTGGAATTTGGAACTTATCCCATGGAAAGCCAAATCCTATCAGTGGAAGGCAGGTGCAGATGAAAGAAGAGGAGAAATGCTCAGGCTGTACCTGAACAGTTTCTCAGTATAAAGAGAAGCAACATCATCCCTAAGAGTCTAAGGCACCTCTAACTCACTCAGAGCAATACCTGACCACTGCACAGCACCAAGATGAGCTGTGCTGTTACTGCACTCAGGGGCTGAAAGGACTTTTCCAGGCTCACCCAGAAATCCTAGAAAGGAACAGGAGAACCAACTCTACTTTTTCCTGTGGGCAGGGGAACACCCTCCCTTGCTTCTTGGTACTACATGCTGCTCTCTCACACTGAAAGTTTTCTCTCTACCTCATGCTGCCTTGCCTATTATGAGCATAAAATGTTGCACATTGCATTTCTCTTTGAAATTAATATGCTCACTTTTTATACTCTCTATGTGTATATACATTAGAATCACGTTTCTCTGAAACTATGAAATCTCTTTTGCCATGGCCACCCCATGTCCCAGTGGCTTTGTCCACTTTCCACTTAACACAGAACTGTGCTGCACATAATCACCAAGCTGTTGGGCTCCACCTCAGACACTGCCCAGGATGAGACACTGCAGGACACTTTAGGGAAAGGTGTTTTCTCTTTAAATGGCAGCCCCTGAACAGATGCCAACTAACTCACAGCAGGCACTGAGCAGTTACAGTGCAAGTCCACAGTGATGCTGCATCTGCCAGTGCCATAAACCTGCAGACAGGATTTATTCTAAAATAAGTAAAAAAACAAGCACAAAACAAAAACAACAACAGAAAAAGAAAGCAAGCTGAATATGTGGTGTATTTTACAACACTCAGGGAGAAAGAGGGAGATAATAAATCTGGGAGCTAGTAGCCACAGCAACAAATTGCATTTCTCCTCTGGATGGCTTTTCCCTTCCAATCAACAGCAATTACTGGGCACCTTAGGGTAATACAGCAAAGTTTATGTTGCTTCTATGGCAAAGTTCTTTTCACAAGACTAATTTATCCCATGCCTGCAAGGTGCTGATTCATTGCAGCACATTACAGGAGGTCTGATCATGGCAGGAACAGAAAATACAAAGAGAAAAGCCCTGGACACAGCTCATCTTGCTCTCTTGATTGGGGTTTTTTTCTGATACCAATTAAAGCCCAGCGCACTAAGCCTGAGAGAGAGATGCCTTCCCTGACTCCTAGAAACAGGGAAAAGGAAGAAAACATAAAAGAGTTGGGGGATGCACTGGGGGTGAAAGGAAACATAAGTTCATACCTGACAACATCAGTCTCAAAAAGGTTGAGAAACCACCTTTGTGCTGCTTGAAAAAATAGTAATGAAGGGATGGCTGTGCTTCCTTCTGCTCTTCAAAGGCTGCCTCCAAACCACTGCAAATTCTCTCTGTACTGCTGCAGTGCCATCAGGCCTAACAAGGGGCTAGGAATCTTCTTTCCATAGTTTTTATCCGAAGGAACTTTGTGAAGAACTGATGTTGATGTGCTTTTAAAACATTTGAGTTAATACATCACTGATCACAGATCTCCACACATTGTAGGACTAGTTGAGCACTGGACAAGGTGTACACATATTGCTCTATCCTAGGGCATGGTACAACCACTGAAGCATCTTGCCATGCATTGGCAGAGGGTTTTAAAGCAGAAGTAATAAAGAAGGACAGAGTGAGGACTAAACCAGGCATGGCAGGACAGGCCCTTCCAGCTCCAACATGACCCAGCAGTGTCACTGTTGGATTTTGACCACATTTGTTTTTCCTGTCTTTTAGGCCTTCAAGATTTTCTGTTTCCAAGGGAATGGCCTTCAGGTGCCAAGCTCTTGGCCAGAGCTGACAGTGTGACAGCACACGCTGCATGCAGGTGCATTCATCCAGCTGGTGGGAAAAACAGTGGGGAATCCTGCTGCCCAGAAAAAGGAGATTTATTGCCCCTGAAACAAAGTCCCTCCAAGCCAGCACAGCTTCCAGCACACTCTCAGCAGGCAAGGTCAGCTCTGCAGGCTGCAAGTAAGGCACTGTCTGTCCTAATGAGAAGGCAGTGGTGGTGGAAAGAGCCATCTCCACACCACGGTTCATAATTAGACTTGACAGAAGGGATTTGTCTAGTTTTCTAAATATTTTGCAGGGAAGCTGAGAGTTCGTCTCTGTGAACCAAGAGATGAATTCCAAGGAGGTTGAAGAGCTTTGTGCTCACATTCAGCAGCAATCATGTGCTGTCAGTAGCTGCAGGGAGCATGAGAAAGGCAGTGCCTGGATGATATACCAAAGGAAGGATACCAAACATCACCTGTGACAGTTTTGTGTGTTACTTTGCTGCCCTTAAACACACTCTTATGAATGCCTAGGAATCCAATACAGCACCTGTTTCATCCTCCCACAATCCCAAAGCATGGGTGGAGATAACAGGGCACACCATTCTTCCCTGTCTAGGTGTGACACCTGCTCCTCTATCCAGGTAGGACAGACCACCTGGAGGCACCTTGTCTCCTTATTGACAGTGCAACCATCCAACCCAGCTTCACCCAGCTCTCATAAACCTCCTCCTTTAGTCAGGAGCACCAGAATGAATCTCTCATTTCTGCTGCTTTTTTATATAATGACTTTTTTCATGCTAAGTTTGTCAAACATAGTAATTTCTCCAGAAAAAAAAATGTGACACTAGCCTCCACCACAGTCCTGGAAATACACCCAGCTTGCCAAGGCAAAGCATAAAGGCAAACACAGAAGCCTCTCCCCAGTCTGAACAGTCTCTTCAAACTACCTGTACCCAAGCAATATTTTTATGCCAAAGTAGTTCACTACCTTTCTCTCTAAAATTTTTTAGCCTGCTTTAATCTAGTCCCAAAATACTCTGCCTTGCTGCTGCTTCTGAAATTAATAGATGTTTTTACCTTTCCATTCAGTGGGATGAAAATTAAGCCCTAAGAAAGGCAGATAGTCACACTGCAGTCCATATTCATGTCGGGAATACTGTAAGCAGATTTAAAAGGACCTTCCATTTATCTTTGTACTGCCTGTGCTCCATCTGCATATAATTGCTTATGTCTACAGACACTGCAATGTTCATCAAAGCCTGTATTCTTACCCACACTGGCTCTCCCTTTCAGCTGGCAGGAAATTCTCATTGCTTTACAATCTATACACAGCCATTTAGCATTTAATAATTCAAATTGTAACACGATGTTTGATGGAAAATAGTCATTATGGATTTATAACACAATGCAGGTAGCTGAAGTACACAGATTTCAGCATTTCAGGAAATGGGTGCTATTTTCAAACAGAGCTAATCCTATAACAAAAAAAATCCGTAATTTTATCCATAACCTTTTCTTGCTGCATGTGTCTGTGTCTACGGGGTTTGGTTGACTCCCTCCCCCTCTCTTTTTAATGCTCAAACAACTGAGTTATAGCAGAACATTTTTCTACACTATGAAGCTTATTTACATACTGTAAATAACTGTGAATGCAATAAAATTGTGGTACAAATAACATGAAATAATGCCTCAATTTACAGTTGTTTTACATCAGGATAGTTTATAGCAGTGTTTCCTGTAGACTTCAGAAACCCAAATAAATAAATAAAAAGACAAAGACTAAAACTTCTCTATTCCCCACACCACAGTGTGACTTCAAACCAGAACCAGCACTGAGGTCACTTATCACTTAAATAACATTAAAAATCAGAGACCACCTATGATCCCTTCTGGTACCTGAAGGGAGCCTGTAGGGAAGATGGAGAGGGACTATTTGCAAGGGCCTGGAGTGACAGAACAAGAAGGAATGGCTCCAAACTGCCAAAGAGTAGGTTTAGATTGGAAATTAGGAGGAAGTTCTTACTGTGAGGGTGATGACAGAATGGCACATGTTGCCCAGAGAAGCTGTGGCTGCCCCATCCCTGGAAGTGTCCAAGGCCAGGTTGGAAGGGGGTTGGAGCAACCTGGGGTAGTGGGAGGTGTCCCTGCCCATGGCAGGGGGTGAGAACAAGATGGTCTCTGAGGTCCATTCCAACCCAAACCATTCTGTGTTTCTGTTAATCACAATCTATTAATTTGCAATATCCTGGGAAAAAACTTCAACACCAGATCCTCTCCCAAAGCCCACCCTGTTGTTTTACTCTTTGCTCCCTAACATTCACCATTGAGTGGTAACTGGAAACTATATTAGTAGTAAACTTGAGCCCTGAGATCTCATATTTTATATTATGTCATGTGCCAAACATTCCCTTATATTTTTTTTCCTGCAGCTCAGGATGTTCTTTGCCTTTCATTTCAATTAATGGTGTCATAGTCAGTATATTCTCCCAACAAACTATGAAATTAACTGCCTTATTCTTCCTTTATTTTTGTTATTCACAGAAGGGAAGAAAAAATAACCCCAGCAAACTGATGTACTTGACTCTTCATGATTTCAAATAAAAGCTGGAAAAATGATTGTAATGTTTCAGCAGTCCCACCATTTAGCCAAAAAGCACGCTGTACATCTTAGTTATGTCATGTTTTATTCCTCAACCTATGAAGATTCTGGAGAGTGATGCATCTGGGATCCAAAAAAAAAAAAAAAAAAAATTCAAAATGAGAAGAAACACCTCCACAAATAACCTTGTAATTCTCTCTCCTTTTAAAAACAAAGGCACAACACAAGGAAATAAAAAATGCCATATGAAGCTTTTATTTCTAAGTCTGTGGAAGCAGTAATTTTTCATCTTTAACTCTCCCAGTTACAATTCCTGTCACATCCTTTCTCTGCCAGCCGGGGGTCGCTGATTGACAGGGGCCTCTCTGCATTCCCACCACGTTGGAAAGCAGGTCAAACCCTGCCCCAGACAAACAGGCCGGAGGAAATTTCCTCTCAATTCCCTCCATGTTAAATATTTACAGATACCTTTTCTCATGATTGGACTACCAAGGACAGAAAACTGTCTACCAGGTGAGTCAAACTTTCCAGCACTTCTTTTCCAGATACTTTTTCTCACTCTCCTGAGCAGCAGTCCCTACCTCTCCATTCCTCTCCCTTCCCTGGTCCTCTTGTTTCCCTGAGCTTCCTACAGTTTTTTGCCCAGAATCTCCTTCATCAAATCTGCCATTCAGCATCAGCCTTTCCACGTTCCACTCCATCACGTTTTGTTCATTTGTTTTAAGGAAAACTTCGGGCTTAATTAAGTTACAAAAAAAAACCCCAAACAAACGACAAACAACCGATAAGAAGATAAATGCCAACACCTAAGCACACTCCTTGGCAGAAGCAGTGGTAAGGGGGTTACTAAAAAATCTGCTGCAAATCTGCACCAGCACTTTCTAGGACATTTCTTGTTGATGGGAAGCTGCATCCATTCACCTCATGGCTGAACTCAGCCTCAGGGATGTCTCTGATGCTCCTCTTCAGGGCCACCGTGTCCAGGGGGAAATCTCAGAAGTTACATGGAGGTTAATCTGAAGAGCTGGATCCAGGAGTTAAAGAAATCTCAGTTTCTTGTACCAGAGGTTGCAAAGGATGGTTTAACTATCATCCCTGAGGCCTCCAAAAGGAGATACAAAAGTATAAACGTGTATGTTTAGGAAAACCTGGCTTGACTTCTATTATGTTGTGGGCAGGCAGCATCAGGTTCTGGCTACAACCACGCTGCACATTCCACCTTGTACAGGGAAATTCCCCTCTGTCACCAGCCTCATTTCAATTACAATTCCCTTTCAAGTTTATTTGATTCATTGTTTTTTTAGCAAGGAAAAGCAGGTCTGTAATCTGTCAGAGAGGCTCCATGGCCATACAGTCATTATTAGTCCTCCAGCTTTAAGGGTTATATCTCATGAGCTGGGCTGTCCTCTGCATGCTGACAAATGACAGGAGGGGCCATGAAGTACTCCAGCACCATTACCCCTCACAGTGATGAAGTAATGGGACAGGAGTCAGCCTTTCCTGCAGCCCACACAGAGGACTTGGTTGCTGCTTGGGAGTTGTCACCACTTAGGTCATCACAGAGAAGGAGCAGACAGGGCAGCAGGGACCACATTCCTCCAAATTTCCCTTTGTAGTGCAAAGACAACCCTGGTGTCCTCCAGCACCAACCACGTTCTCTGTAAGCACCACCTCCATGAAGTGGCACTGCTAAGGGGGGATGTCACAACAGTACACAGTGAACAGTAGCAAATATTTTTCCCAGAACTGCCAGATACATTATGTATTAAAAGATTTTTTAGTTATGCCCCTTTCACAGCCCCACTAGAGGCACATGAGCCTCTGTTGTCCTCTCGTGGATGGTTTGCCTGCAACAGAAGCACTGAGATCAGAAAGACCTCTCAGTTCATCGAGTCCTATCATCTTCTCTTACAGACAAACATATTATATAAACCCTTTAATAAATATTATCAATCCTGTCTGTAAAAACTTGTTAGGTTAAGGTGATGCTATTTTTATTAAAGCTCAGAGAACTTGTGTTCAATGGCAATTACACAGTTTAGACATGAAAAAACCTCTAAAATGATAAAAGCCAGAGCTTGATGTCAACTGAAATTTTCAGCCCCAGACCTCATCTCTCAGAGCGAGGCTCAATTTTTGGTTCTGCAATTACACCCCCAACTTTTCTCCACAGCAACAGCAATTCCACACTTTCAGAGGATTCAAATCTGCTCTTAAGTGAGGGGTTTGACTTCCACATCTCAACTTGTTCTGCACACACTCTCCTAAAGCCTACAAAACACAGATTGGAGGCATTCTCACCACATCCCCAATCCAGAACTCAATATGAAACAACATTGTCCCCAGCAGGGTCAAGTACTGAGGTATTTGACTCAGTGTAACATGTTGCATGGGAAAAATAGTTGACAAGTAGCTCTCAGTGTAACATGTTAGAGGAGAAAAATAGTTTAAAAATAGCTATAAACATCCTCTTCTATAAGATTTACGGATAAACTTAAACTAACCTCATTTTAAGCAACAAAGCACCCTTTGTGGCAAGGTGTCTGGTTAAGTTCTTGCACACACTCTGGGAATTTATCTCCATCTAAACACTCTAAAGGGAGTCATCCAGGTGAAGATGAGTGAGAAGCCTCAACAAAGGACTCTGAATGAAGCAAATTAAGATTTTTTTTCCTTCCTGTGAACACTTCGTTTTATAAACTGGTATATATGATAAGTCAAACTGAAACTAGAGAATTCACACTCTGTCCTGGTTTCCAGCAGCAGAAAGCAAAATACAGAATAGTTTGGGTTGTAAAGAACCTTTTAAAGCCCATCTAGTCCAACCCCACTGGTTGCAATGAGCAGGGACACCTTCAACTAGATCTGGTTGTTCAGATTCCCATCGAAGAAAGCAGAAGACAATGACATTCACCTCTCTGAACACCTGATAGGAAACAAGCAGAACAAACATTTATCTGAAATTTTTCAACCTTTTTTTAAACAATAATTTCTATTTTTATCAGTATGGACTTCTTGTAAAGCTCTTTCCATATTCCATTAGCCCTCTAAAACCTTCATGCTCAGCAGCCTGGCAATTGTCACACACATTGCACAACTGAAAAAACAAAAGGCCAGAGTTTAAGTAAAGTTGGTGCTGAGTCCTCATTAGTCAGGTGTTAGCAAGACTTTATTAATGGCAGTAATTAGTAGGAAAAAAGTTCAGTGGTGGCAGTGGAAAATTCCACCACTTAAATATTCATCGTTATCGACTCTTTCAGCTTCACAGTGCAAGTTATCTTATTAACTCCCTTTGGGACAACCTTTCAGGTCAGCCCTGTGAGCACTCATGAAGGTGAAAGGCTGGAAATGTTAAATTTCTTTCAGAAGTCAGCAGAATCATGTGCTAAGACAAATGACCACCCCTCAATTCCCTGAGCATGCCCTCCAGTTATCCTGGGCATCGGGGTTATCTGAGCATGGCTAACATGTATTGCTCTTTACCTTGGCCTTTTAATTCACAAACAGCAGAGCAGTAAGGAAGACCAAGAGGAAAAGAAAACACTGATGATAGCAACAATGCCTAAATATAGAAAGAGGACAGGCCCATAAAGTGCCCTGCAAATTGTCTAATTAATTAAGTTCATCAGAGAAACCTTGAAAGTTTTGTTAAAGGCCCTTCAAACAAAGAGAGAAAATTGAAAAATCCATGGAAAAATTCTCAGTAAGTTCTGTCTCCATTTGTACCCTCAACCTGTTCAACTTTGAAACACTTAGGTCTAGATTATCAGGGCAACCCGAAGGCTTAAACTTGTTGAAGTCCAGGAGAAGTAGATGCACAAGCCCTGATGAATCAAAAACCCTTGAGCTATGCCCCCATGGAACTCACTTTTACCTTGGCCCTGCTGTAGGAGACAAAGGCAGCTCAGAGGTGCTGTGGTTTGGTGATATCATTTGTTTTTTACTTAGTTTGTTGTGCAACAGAAGCAATTCTACCTGAAGTCCTTTGCAGTCAGTATCTCAGTTGGGCTGTAGTCAATAGATGTTACACACATTGAATTCACAGCCTCCAACATACTCAATAGACAGGTACTCCAGATATGCACTGAAAGTGAAATATCTGCTCTTAATCCACCTGCCTTTGGCCTTCTGGCCATGTGTAGCTTCTTCTTTGAAGCACATTCTCACTCAAAAAACAACCTACACAATGAAGGCCAAGGGCAAAGCCCAGCAGTTACAGCACAATGCTATTTACCTTCTCTGGGTTTGTTTTTTAAAATAATAATAAAAACCCAAACCACCAAATGTCTCAGGTCTCACTATTTCTTCTATCAGCATGAAATCAGATGGATCCATGCCAAATTCTGTCTGCTGGAAGACCTTGTAATTAAAATCTACTGTCCCAAAGCATTTTTTTGAGATAAGATCTGTGATTTTCAAAAGCCAGATTTTGGCTTTTTCTCCTACCTGTGAGCCTGTGTAGTGCATTGCTGTGTCCTAGTGGTGCTTTATATCATACCACAATAGCTGTTAAGTGATGGAAGATTTTTGGGCTGGAGGGGGAAAGCATAAACCTACAGAGTGTTTTATTGCTTAAAGTAAATGGTAGTCTTAGTGCAGCCCTTGTAAAGAGAGGCTGAACAGCTCTGACCTTTCTACAGTCCTGTAACTTTTACTAACACTATCCCAGAGCCAGCCAGCAGGGAAGTAAAGCAAGGTGATGGATATACTGCTGCAAAGAGTGGTCAGCTCAAGAAAGATGGTGTTGATTAGAAAAAGGCCAGTCTAGGGGTGTTTTTAAATAGCTGGAGAAATGCAGCTCTTACAGAAGGTGTTGCTGGTTTAGAAAGCCTTCAGAAAAAACAAGAAGGCATTGGGTTATATCATTCCATTCCCTGAGTTGACATGTTTCTACAAATTTAGCTGATTCCACACTTTACCCTTTAAAAGTGTCCGAATATGTGAAAGGATTTAAGACAAAGCAACTTCATTTCCCATCCCATTACGTGTCCTGCAATACCTCTCTATTTGTTGTTCTGTTTGCAGCAGATTTTCACCTCTGTGGTGCATAATCTGTTCTCATTTGTACCTCTGTCTTCACCTCTGCTGAACGTGGTCTGAAGTAATACTTTGGCTTTTTGTTGGAAGGTGATTTGAATGAAATGTAAAAGTGGAAGAGGCTGGAAATCCAAATGGTTCTAGCAAATGGAAAAAAGAGCTTTCCCACTGTGACCGGGGCTGGAAAAGCTCTGCTCCCTGCCTGGCATTAGGCATGCAGAGCACTGCCAGCCAGCAAAGCTCCTGAGACACCATCTGTGCACATAATAAAGAGCGGTGGGACTTTTGTAACATAAATGATTGAATTTGCTTTCTCCTTCCCTTGCAGTGGGAGTATGCCAGCTATTAAGTGCCATAAGAACTTGCCAGACTACCTTTGAATATAAAATTTATCTTCTCTGATTCATGGCCTCTCCCAGCTCTGCAAGTAAAGCTGGTGTTGCTGCAGGAAATGTTATTTTGCCTAGGCAAAAGTAAGTTTACCTGCCTGTCACATCCACCTAAACTAGAAGTGTAGTTGTGAACAACAGAAAGCCTGAACTGCTTTTGGGACTTGCCTTATTCTTTGCTGACAGTGGGACAAACCTAAAGAGACCACTGGGTCTGAACACCTCTGTAAAACCTTTTAAATTTCAGTACCAAATCCCAGCCCAGCGAGGAGGCTGATAGGCAGCATCATTCATCTTTGTCATGTTATGAGCTCCTGACCCTTGGTTTACTCCATCACTTGTCTGTCACTTCTCAAATAAGAGAACTCCAGATTTCCAACATTTTCCTGTATTTTTCTTCTGTAAGTAAATAAATTGTATTTGTCAGCCACATGCATCACCATCAGGACCAGCAGCACTACCCAGAAAGTGACCCGTATCACACTGTTTTGGATTATAATGATAAATTTTCTACAAGGTTAGAATTTTATATCTGGAGTTCCTACATCAGGCTACAGAGGTTTGAAATAGCTCAGCTCGAATGAGTTGGGTGTTTCAGAAAACAAGAGAAAACAAACAAAATCATTCCTATTCTAAAAGAAAGCCAAACCAGCCAGTGATGCTTTTACTGAGAGTATAAAAGCATCTCATCTTCCTGGCAAGAGCATGAAGTGCTAACAGAGAGCTTTTAAACATGGCCATGCAATTAAAGATGGTCATAACAGGTATGCGCACGAGGCAAGAGTACAAACCAGTTTAATTCTGGCCTCTTCCTAACTCTGTTATGCCTGACTTTTTGCTCCCCTACTCCCTCAAATGTGTTTGTCTTGTGGTTATATAAACAAAACACAATCCAATTACACCCAGGAAAATCTTTGAAATTTTACAGGGCCGTGGGATGTATGTAGTGGGAAAACTTAGCCTGTACAAGTTGAACAACAAATAGAGGCAGCAGGAGGAACAGCGGCAACTGTGGAGCAGAGGCAGCTCTTGGCAGTGCCACACGTGGGAGCACTGGGATCTCCCAGAGCCCTGGGCTGCAACCCAGCAGGCATGGAGTGTAAGAAGGAATTATTATGCTGAGTACACAAATATTATATTGATCATAGAATCATAGAATTGTTTAGGTTGGAAAAGACCTTTACAATAACCCAGTCATTAGAAATATGAAAATATAAGGACAGGAACGTGTCCCAGAGCCTCTGGGTGTAGAAGACATTTGAATGGTTCTTAAGAAGGTCCATGGGCAGGGGAACAAAGGTTTTCACAAGCTGCAGCATCACCTTTCCTGCAGCAATGCACATGGCATCCTCACTCCTCCACCTCCAGGCCAGCATTAGCTCTCAGCTTAAGGATGAGCTGACAGAAACATGTCAGTGGAGGCAATAACCACAAGCAGAAGTACAACCACATCATCAAAGGAACTTTCGGAGGACAACCTGCTCTCCCAGAAAGAACTTTAAATCCAATATGTTAATAACCATTGAGTAAATTTGGTATGAATAAGCAAACCCTGCACTAACAGAGGCTTCTTGCCATCCTACAGTCCCTGAGGCTGAAGCAGGAGACGTGAGGACTCAGTGCCAGCTGGGGCCTCTTGCTGGTTGCCTGCATGGGCCCGACAGCATGACACAGATGTGCTTTGGCTGCCCCAGGCTCCAGGGCTTGGCATGAGAGCTGAAAGAGCAGCACTGTTGTGGCCAGGGGTTGTACAGCAACAGCAAGTGGCGCAGCTGGTGCTGTCCCTGGTTTGTGATAACGTGTCTGGATTGTGAGCTCCAAGAGAGGAAGACAAAGGGAAGAAAATTTGTGGTGGCCCTTGAACTCCTGAGTGATTTGCTCTAAGGACACCTTGGGTCACTTCAGGCTGACACTACAGTGAAGGACAGGACAACTGGCCCATCACAAAGTCTAATGTTTTTCTTCACCACAGATCTGCACAGCTGGAATTTTCCAGCCTGGTTATTGAGCCGGAGCCCATTCTCCAGGTGTACCAGGAGAGCAGAGCCAAGGTACCCATGGCTACATGCAGAAATTAGGGATAGGATGGCTGCAGTGTCTCTCTGTTCTGAAGGGCTGACAAGATCTCAACTCACAGGAGGAGCAAAATCTTGGAAAACCTGTCCAATTCTGCATTACCTGCATACTGATAGGTGAGAAAACATTCCCTTGGAGAATGTAATGAGGGACACAGGAGATCAAAGCTTCATCTGGGATTTGAAGTAGTGGGACCCACAAAGTCCTGCCCAACTAAATGCTGCTCCTGTTTCAAAGATTGTGTCTCCAGCCAAGAGCAAACAAATGTCTGTTTTCTGTGCTTCTCCCCAAAACTCTTACACCATAGTCATAACTTATAGATACTCTTCAACCAGTCTACTTGCAGGAGAATAGGAAATATTCCCTTTTCCCTTCTGCTAGCAGACCACCAGTTCTCCCTTTCCCTCTCCTCCAGCAATCCCTATGCTTGGTAAATCCAGCTCTGCACAGGACCCAGTGGGCAGGCCTGATTTTGCTGTAAATAAAGATTTAAATCCACAGTGAAATATTTCTAAAATGCAAACAAAAAAGGCTACTTCAGCTCCTGTTAAGCCTCTGGCCCTGTTAAGCCTCGATGAAGAGCATTAGCCCTCCTGTACATGCTGGCAAATGCACATTTCTTGCAATGTCTCTGCTTGTGTCCTTTCCACCCTTTTTCTCCTGCTCATTGTCAGTCCTGACTGACATTTTTTGTTCTTACTTCATTACCATGTCCCCAGAGAATTATGGAGGGGTGAGAGGAAAGGAAGAATGAGAAAAAGGAAAAAATAATTACAAAGGGATTTTATTGACAAGCAGAAAAAAAGGAAATGTCCCTTGAGGTTTGATCAATAATGCAGCACTTGTTATCTTGATCTTCTTAATAAACCACAAGCAACCCAGATATATCTCTATCTGTGAATCAATGCTTCCCAATGTTTCTATCACAATATAACCAGCACATGCAACCACACAAAAATAAAATGAAAAGGGCTGGTTTATTGATTGTCCAAACAAGAAACCTTGTCGTTTGCAGAGAAGTACCGCCTGTTTTGCTTCTGTTTAATTACTTTTGCTTTGTTTCAACCTTTCCCTTCCCCACTGGGGACATATGCATTACTAGGCAATAGCAATGGCTAAATCCTTCCTATTTAACCCCAAAGACATTTGATGAACCTGCCACCAAAACTGATTCTGGATCTGTGCCCCCCACTGGAGAAACACTTCTAGGCACTGCTTTTATTTCCCTGAAGTCAGAGGTGTTGGAGGTGTTGCTGCACTTCACAGGAGGCAGAACTAGCCCACAGTTCCTTGCCCTGGAGAAAGTTTAATTACACAGCTAATTATGTGGCTGAGTTCACCTCCTTTCACCTCTTTTTTGTTCCTGTCTCAGAGGCTGCCTGCAAAATTCACTCTTCCTGACCCACTGCTGTGCAGGTCACAACCACCCACCTCAACCTGTGCCCGGCTCTAGGAATTGCTGGGCCAGGGTCAGGATGCAAAGTCCTCCCAGGCTGACCCCACTAGCAGCAATGTGAAGCTGTGCTGAGCCTCAGAACAGCTGACCTGTGAATAAAATGCTCAAAGGCATTCTGTGCTTGGGTGTTTTCAGCTCCCTGAAGTACCTCTGGATCATGACGTGCCTGCTACAACGGCACGGAGGCAGGAAACAGCCTTTGGAGGAGCTGGCCCAGGAGGAGGATGCCCTGAGCTATCTGCTGAGAAACCTGCAGAGCTGCACCCCTTGGTGAGCCACACAACAGGGATAAGGACCCTCACCCCACACTCACGGTGCCAGGCTACCCTCAGCCATCAGCCATGGCTAAACAAGGAATGCTTCCATCATCCTTGATTGAATTCCAGTGTCTTTTCTTTTGCTCTTTCAATAGTCAGTAATGCCTTGAGCATTCTGTGAAGGAAATTTTCCTTCTACAAAGGAAATTTAAGAATAAACCAAGTAAAGCCTTCAAGATTTGACCAATGAAAAAAATCATTTGCAGATTTGGTGACCATTCGATGAAGGCAACAAGCACAAAAGGAGCAAGGCAACATCTCATTGTCTGTCGGTTCAGATACTGGGCATGATAATGTTTCCTGTGGGTCTGGTGGATCCATGCTGCAGCTGGCATTGATCAAATGAGGTCCTAAAGTAATTCCCCACCTTTCTTAGGCATTTACCATAGATATTACTAAGGTTTGAGAAGACAGGCCCTGAATGTATGTAGATGAACCCCCTTTCCCACTGAGACAGCATAAAATCCTTCAAGAAAAAATGTAATTAAGTTAGACTTGTGAATGATAATGAGTTTCTATTACACCCTGCTGAGAGTAGCAGCAACATCTGAAAATTATTTTTCGCTGTCTACAATCAAGCAGTAGCTCTTTTATTAGAAACAGGAGTGGAGCTGATAGCCTGGACTACTGCAGCTTCAAACTTCAAGACCAGACCCTTGTGGAAGATGACTCTGGATCTGCATGTGTTTAGAAGATGCAGTGAATCTCTGAATTCAAACCTCTTCTGCTTTTCTCAAGCCATGTCACAACCTCCCTTCCACCTTTTCCAGGTTGGACTCCTTGGCCCCTTTGCTATTGGTTCCTGGGGAAAAGCTGCTCTGTTCCTCTTGTCCAGCCTTGCAGGACATCCTGCAGTGGGAAGCCAGGCAGTGGGTTGTTCAGTGCTGTAACAAAATCTTCTGGTTTGTTCTCTGTTTATTCCTTATGCTGGATTCACCTATTCGATTGACCAAGCTTACACTTTCACAGGGACTCTCTGTTAAAAGTCCAGCATCTCATTCCTCAAGTCTCTAGTGAGGTCAAGGACCGTCAGAGTATATATACACACATACATATTTGTATGTTACATAGGTAACACTGTGGTTTCTCTCCCTCCATGTGCATAATTTATAATCAACTACCTTCTATCTCATCAGATGCTGTTTTACAACTCAATGTTATGGGGTCTTTACACCTGGCCCTTGTTCACTTTGGGAGCTGTTTTTTTTGTGTTTCTTTTATAATTGAGAAGGGGAAAGCACAAACAATCTGTTGGTCCCTGCAATACAGGAGAGGGGAGGTTTTTCCTACATAGAAATAACAGTTTTATCTCGGACTGCAAACACACCAGGATGAAAACCACTTGTGAATTTTATCCAAGAGAGTTCATTGCCTTAATCCTGGATAATCCATCCCTAATCCTTTTTATAATCTTACTCATCTACTTGCCTCAATAGTTTTCCACAGCAGGGAGTTTTCATTTCATAAAAGGAATATTCACTTCTTTCTGTTTTGCAATGAATTTTACTATCATAGATATTTCTCTTTTGCAAGGGTTCTTCATCCAAACCAAAAATATATTTTATCTTTTTGAAGCCGTGCCTTGTAAATGACTGAAGAGTTGTTTTGTTTCCCCACAGGACTTGTAATGCAGGTGACTAACAGATCCAAGGTATATTTTGGACCCAGGAACAATCACAGACCCCTTAAACCCTTGAGTGTCACACACATACTGAACACGGGAGATATATATTCACTATTGAACAGAATACATTTTATCAGGAAAAAAAAGCAGTCCTCAGGGTTCTATAATGATACTAAACCAGTACATTTCAGGGCTGGTCATGTTGGGGGGAGACAAGAAATCCTGCATTCTAGATGGGGCCATATGGGACAATGACCTGTTCCAGCTGCCTTTTCCAAGATTTGGTGCAAAACAAGCATCCTGAAGACTTTCTAAGATATTCAGACTTAGACTTGACTTGGTCTCTGCCAGGCAATCTGGACTGCTTGGCCAGGCTGTCAGGGAGCCCTTCTACCAGTCAGGATCTTCATCAGTGAGGATGCTGCAGTCTGGGAAACTGCAGGAGGTGCAGGCAGGAGGCAGGAAATGACAGAGCATTGCCCTCCTGTTCACATGCTGTGTGGGCCAGGGGCAGAAAGCCAAGAGAAATCACATCTATGGGACCTAAGAGATGTATTTTGCAGGTCATGGCACTCAACTGGTGTAGCAGACGTTGATTTCCGTCTTAAGAATGTGCTTGAATTATCTTTGCTTTGTTTAAGGAAACAAGACAGACATGCATTTTCCCTTTTGTGCTCTTGTGAATGATTAAAAAAAGGCTACACAGAAAATGTAGCTGCTACATACCATTGCTTTCTCATCCTGGCAGAAACAAATCAGCCAGCCTTCAAACTTTTGTTAACCACTCAGGGTGAAGGGGACACAGCACCCCCTCTGAAGTAAATAACGTGACTCCGGCTTGAGGCAAGTATAACACACACAGCACAAACCACATTATTGAACTGAATAATCCATTAGCAATCAGAGATCTGGACCAAATCCACACTCTACAAATAACATGCCAAAAACTGAACTGCAAACCCTGTACCAAGACAGAGAGAAATAGGCAAATTTGTCACCAGGATGCGGATGGTGAATTTTTTGCTCAGGGAACCTGCAAATTGTAACCCTCAGTAATCACTGAAGAAATCCTCCCTTTCTTTAAGTGGAGCACCTTCACTTGAAAAGTCAAACCTCTGTGCTCAGCTACCCAGCTCCTCATTTTATTATGAATTTCAGAAAGAACTCCTTTGTTCCCTAACTGAATGTGATTTCCAAACCACAGGCCAATTACACACAGCTAATGAACGTGGTTGGCACCACACTGCACAGTGATGATGGCTCGTTCTAGTGAAGAATCTGCTCCTCATGTTGACTACTGGAGAGCAAGAAGATGAGCCCCCCCTTTTCACCCAATATCAATAGTACCCCTCTGAAAATCCCTGAAGTTTTTTTTCAAGTTGTTGGTAACAAAAGCAGTTTCCTAGCAGTGCTAGATCTTAAATATAAGCAGATCACTTCCAGTTGCTCCTTATCTAATTTCTCTTGTCATCTGACACTATTCATTTACAGTATATCAATCTAGCTTGGGAATATTTGAAATATTAATTAGGCGACAGCCTCAGCTCCTTTCCACAGTTGCTTTTAGCAGGATGCATGCCTGTTTACAGATATCCAAGCTGCTGTGCAGAACAGATAATCACTGCTTCCTCCCTTAGGCAGTGTCTGAGCAGAACTACTCAAACTGCCTCTAATTGAGC
Organism: Neodrepanis coruscans; assembly: GCA_013400695.1. Taxonomy (NCBI): domain Eukaryota; kingdom Metazoa; phylum Chordata; class Aves; order Passeriformes; family Philepittidae; genus Neodrepanis; species Neodrepanis coruscans. The sequence goes on along the minus strand of VYZS01039577.1, from coordinate 59,314 downwards.
CAGTTTGGGTGCTGTACTGGTCCTGTGCTTCAGCTCCCATAATGAGCTTTGGGGAGACATAAAATATATTAAGATCTTGTACAGCCCCACTTCGAGCTGTGCTGGCACAACCAGGCTGAGGCACACTGCAGTTTCCCTTGGTTTTATTCATGGAATCACTTAGGGTGAAAGAGCCCTGTAATATCATTGGGTCCAACCATTAACACGGATAAACCATGTCCCCAGGTGTCACATCCAAAGGGTTTTTTGAACACTTTCAGGGATAGTGAATCCATCACTTTCCTGGGCAGCCTATTCCATTGCCTGACCACGCTTTCAAGTGAAGAAATTCTCCGTAATATCTAACCTAATTTGAGTCCCTCTGAACCTGCCTGTGCTCAGCAACCACATGGGGAAGCTCAGAAATGTTGTTAATATCCTCTCTAAGCTGCTGCAAGGCAGAGGAACATGTCCTGCCTGTCCTACCCCACTGACAGGGTACAGGAGGGTACCAGGTCAGGGTGGGTTGCCTGATGGGTTCTTGACCAGATTTCCAGCAGGTTTTACAGCCAATTCTGAGCTGCTCTGTGATTAGCAGCACATTTAAATCCTGCTCAACCACACAGCCCACAGTCCCTCATGGTGCCCTTCTCTTTTGTCTCACTTCCTTATGGCAAGGCTGGATCATAGAAAATGTAGAAATAAAAAAGCCCAGAGGGCTGTTCTTCTTCTGAAAATGTGGGGCAGTAAGAGCTGGTCCTTTCCAGGAACACCTGAACAGCTCTTTATCCCAATGCCACTTCTTGCTGGGGTTTGGCAATGGGGGAGGAGGAGGGGGGTAAAATTATCAATAGCCATAGGCTATTATGGATGATAATTGATAATTATCAATATTATCACATAAATGAGAAAACAAGGGCTTGGCTTCTGCAAAGTACAGCTCATGTGGCAGCGCATGGAGCTGCTTCTCGCTGATGCACCCTCCTGTCTGCCATGTTTGTTTTTTGAGGAGCATATTTTAGGGGGAGAAGAGGAGCCAGAGAGATCAGTCCCACCCTGCTGCATGTCAGCTGTGCAACTCTGCTCAAATACACAACAAAACACCAGTGTGGCAAGATGCAGGATTCGGCCCCTCCTGTGTCTTCGTTGATGAGGCAGAATTGAGGAGCCAGTCAATGAACACACACAAAATTGAACACACATGCACTAAAGCTGTCATTTAAATGTCTGGAAAACAGCCTAGTTTTCTGCATACTCTGGCTGCCTATTGCTGAGATGCTGGGGGAAGATGGGCCAGTGACTGACAAAGTGAGACATTAACTCCATCAAGCAGATGGAGAATGGCATAATTATGAAAATAATAACAGTGATTGGCTGAGATATGACAAAAAATAGGTTGTAAAAATTATTTATGTTTAGGGTTGTTGGAGCATAATTTATTCTAGTGTTTGAACAGCAAGAAGAAACACAGACATCACAACTCCTGAAATCCTCATGATAGGTGGTATAGCCTAGAAAAACAGCTCCCAGCTAAAGGGGTTTAATTGCATCTCCTGATGAATGAAATTAACCTTTATTTGGGGCTGATGTGCATATGTCACCCAAGAGCATTTCTCAAAAGGCTCATGCCTGCTGCCATTGCAGTTAACGGCTTAAATGAGTTCACTGTGGTCTGGAGTGAGCCGAGCTCGGAGCCACCAGGGTGTCAGACAAGAGGAATTAAGCTGTACCCACAGGAATCAGCTCTGGAGCAATTAAAGTTCCTCATCAACAAATGATTTGCAGGGAGATGGGGAAAGATCAATAAAGGAGTTGGTTTTGAATAAAAAGAAAACACATACTGCAATTCTGTTTATGCTTCCAGGTTTCAAGAGGGGCAAACCTGACCACGTATTTGTGGTGGCTGGTCAGGAAACCTGTGACCTTCCTAAATAAAATGCTCTCATCTAGGAAATTGAAATATGGCAGTGAAGATTGTTGTGCTGTCAGGCACACTTACATTATTCATACTTAACCCTAAATCTTTTCACCTCTCTGAAGTTTTTCATCAGCTTCCCTGCCACGTTTGGTATTTGCGAAAGGCAGTTGGCCCCACTCACCCATCACACTCCTGGGGGCAGCATCATCTGGGCTGATGAGATCAGCTCTGGATGTGCAGCCCTACCCTCTCCCCTCCTCCTGCCAGGCTCCCTCCTTGCAATTGCTGTCCCCAGCCTCCTGGATGAAGGGGTTTCTGTGATTTAATCACATGTTTTATCCACAGGACCCCTGCCTCTTTTGCAGCTCAAGATAGACACTGCTTGAGGAACAAGTTATTCAGTGCTTTAATTCAATCTCAACCTTTGCCTTATTTACTGCACCCCTCCAGCCCCTGCACTTGATTATTCCTCATCTTTCCAGGGATATTAATCATTTTGCCTCACAAATGCTAATCAACCACCCTCTGCAGAGAACTTCTCTTGCCCTTGTAAACATGTGGTAAAGCCAGGGGAGAAGGATACCCATGATGCCTGGAGGAGACCAACTGCAGAGCTGGAAATCAAGTCTGCAGAAATGTTCCCCGTCTCCCTGACTGTGCCCCAGCAGCAGCAGCCTCATTCCCTGCAGAAGTGACCATCTCTTTGGGGATCAGGTACCCCCTCAGCATGTAATAAGGTGTCACAGTTTCACCAGTGATGGGCTCAGCATCTCTTGCCATATTTGTCCATGCTCTGTCTCCCTTTTGATATAAATTCCTCATGAAACAAGTCCTTTGCTGCTCAATCCTGATTCCACAGCACCACCCTTTACTCTGAGCAGTGTCATAGGAAGGAACAGCACAGAATCAGTGACAATAGGATGAAATGGATAAGGTAAAATGAAGCATTTCTGGATGAAATTGATGAGGTAGAATGAAGCATTTCTGGATTTCCTGGGTTTGCCTCCTCCCAGCCTCAGCTGCCGCCTCTCCTCAGCCAAGACAGGCTTCCTTTCCACCTAGAAACCAAAGAACTGTATTAAAAAGGAATATGAAATTTGAAAAATGGAGTCACCCACAGACACCTTATCAACTCCACATCTTCCTGCTCATAGTACCTCTCAAATAATTGTTCCCAGCCTCATCCTGCATCCCAGACACTGAGCCCTGCCCTCTCCCCTTTCCTTCAGCCCAGACCTCTCCCAGCCATGGGAGAGAGAGGCTGTTCTCCTCCAAGGCTTCCTGAAAACAGATACAAGAAGACCTCCAAAATTCAATATTTCATGTCTTTCTGGTGGAAAAGCCTCAAATTATCTGTAGCTGCAAATTTTTGGGAAGCCAAGCATGAGCTACTGGGACCAGAGAAGCAGCATCCCTCCTCAGCAGTGTGCAACTCACACAGCCACAGCCTGTGGAAGGGGAAAAAGGGCAAGAAAAGTTAAAAGAAAAGTGCTAGAAACTGCTATAAAGTGTTCTTTTATAAACCTCCTATCAGTCACAGACACCAGCCTTGATAAACTACATGGAATCTTACTGCAGAAAGAAACCTGCAGCACCTGGCAGGGGGCCCTGGCATAGGTTGCTGCACCTCAACAGAAATGAGCAGTGGCCACAGGATTTATGCTCCAATTAAAGTCACACTCAGTCACTTAATGCAGCAGCACTGGGGGGGTTTGTCAAACTCCAGATTCTGCCACCCAAACGCTTTCGAGTCAGTGTCAACAGAGGCGAGAAACTCCAGCAAAGTTCCCACTTAGGGACATACCACAAAAACCTGCAAAAACCACAGAGCCTCTGCTGCTCCTGTATCTGCTCCAGGAATGAGCAGAGAGCTGCAGCCATCCATGGCTGTCCAACTGCTGCCTCCCAGGATCACAGAATTCGCTTAATACATGATCAAAGAGGAAATGTTCATTTTGGGCTAAATTTTTCCTCAGTTAGGTTGTTGTGTTTTGCTCCATTTTATTTAAGGCAGGAAAAAAAATATTAATTACATGCTGCCAAGATCTTTGGAGAAAAATTCAATATTATCTTTTACTGCAAAGAAGAAATGAATTAAGGCTCCATTCCAAATCCAGCAGCAGTCCTGACTTTGACGTGCCGAGGAAAATAATAACTTTCAGCACATACTAATTGTCTTGTTAACATGGATTATGCAGCCAGCCAAATAAATGTCATTCACACTTTCATGAGGAAGAACATAAATCTAAAAATCAGAAATGCATAATATTTTTTAATCTTTTCTTTTCTCCCCATTCTGCATTCATAGCCTAAATATATTTACATTTTTAATCCATGCAAACAAAGCAAGACTCTGCTGGAGACTTTTGAAGCCTCCCAAGGGTGCAAAGCTCAAGGTGATCAGATTTTTAAAATAACAAGCTTGGTTTCCATGTAGCCTTAAAACCAGTTTATACTTTCTTGGCACTGCAAATCGGTTTTGAAATGAGGATAATTTACACCCAATTTAATTTACACTAAGTCTCCTTCACATGCCAGTGCAGCACAAACATGGGCTGGGGCTGGCCTGGACTGAACAAAATTATGCTCATTTTGTTCCTCTGAGCAGAAGGATGGGTCCAAAAATGGAGAACAAAGCCAAGACCTCCAGGGAAAGTGAAGGCCTGACCCCACCAGGCTGGTACCTCCCTTGGCTTAACGCATCTCCCTCCCAGCAAAGCAATAACCACTTACACCCTGTAAATTTGGTAAATTTTCTCTCTCAAAGCCCCTGTGACACCATCACCTTCACCTTTTGCCAGGAGGAGGAGAGAGGCAGAGGTGATGTGACTTGCAGAGCCACCTCTGCTCAGCACAACATCAACCGGAGACCCTCCCAGAAGGCAAAATGACTGTTTAGCTGAATGGTCAAACAGGGAGATTTAGACTAACACAGGATGTGGATAAACTTCGCTCATTAACTTTGCAGATATTAAATTTCAGCATTCTTTTGTCCTGCACAGATCACCCCTGGAACATCAGTCCCCACCAAGCAGACCCACAGCACAGCCTGGTTTCTGATTTCCCCAACACAAACTGGATTTCTCAACAGAAACTTCTCCTTGGGCTTTATTGTATTTTACAGCAGCCTGGCAAAGAGCACAGCTCTGGCACAGCACTGGGCTAAAGCCTATGGTGATGAGCCCTGGTTCCCTCCCACCAGCCTGTTCCCATGCAGGATTATCCCTTCCCCAGATCCAGCATTGCTGCAGCTGCCCCCGGGTTTGCCACACTCTAATCTGGCTTCTGGCTTGGGTATCTCTTCTAACACCACTCCTTATCTCCCCAGCCTGCTGGGATCACTCTAATCACTAGTATCCCATTTTCCCTGGTCTCTTCTGCTCCAGCTGGCCAGTGTTGGCAGGGACAGCACTCCCAGAAGTTACTGGGAGTATTGGAGCTGTTACCACACCACTACTCTTCTCCATCATGGCAGTTCTCCTGTTCCATTGCCATGAGCAGAGTCCAAACGTGCCCCACAGGACACTTTGTCTGACCTCAAAACTGTCTCTGAGCTTGTGCATCTCAGTGCTGCACCATTCAGAGATTCTGCCTCTGCAGAGAATGACATCAGCAAGGCCCTGAGTCTGGATTACTGAGCACCAAAACCAGTGCCAGCATGCTGTTCTCCTTCAGGGCAAGAAGCAAGCTGGCTCAGAGGAAATATGCAATGCTCTCCAGGCTGGAAACAAAGCCCCAGGTCATAAGTGCCAGACATGGAACCACAGAATGCTTTGGGTTGGAAGGGACCTAAAGATCATCTTGTTCCAACACCCTGCCATTGGTGGGGACATCTTACATTATACCAGATGGCTCAAAGCCCCATCCAGCCTGGGTTTGAACACTTGAAAGGGATGGATTCCTTTCTCTCTGCAGGAAACAGGATAAGGGACTGATTTTTGTGCAGCCCTGAAGTCCTGCTGCACTGCTCAAAATAAATCTGAACCTGTTGTGAAAAGCACCAATGCTGTAGCATCACCCAGCTGAGGAGCAGAGCTGGCAGAGGGGGAAGCAGCCTTGACAGAGCAATTCCAGCGAAAGCTTACGGACAGACACAATTAAAACAAGCACTATAGTTTCAATTAACTGCTCTCCCCAGCAGCAGAGGCTTGGAAGGGACTCTTAATAGATCTCTTCCACCGCAGTGCACAAACTCTATTGCCATTGCTTCAGCGATTATTGAAAGTTAGCAGAGTGCAGCAGCTCTCACACCACCTTCAATAGCGATTTGAGGATCTGTCTGTTATTAGCCAGCCATTCTGGGGATCGAGAGGCTGAGCAGGGTATGGAGTGTAACCATTTTGCAGACAGTTTATCTACCCAGGCCCCGCTTTGCTGCCTTCGGGGGATGCACTGGCCCTTCTCCCGCTGCCGTATCCCGCACATGGAGCAGCATCCCAGCCCCCGAGGAACGGCTGGACCACGCTGTGTCTGTCTTGATTAAATCACAGGAGCATACAATTCTCCCGTCGCCTCGGGCTGATTGGGAACAAGGCTCAGCATAATCTCTGATAGATTTTCTTCCCCAGACGGAGACACATCCTGATGGTTTTAAACTTTCTTTTTTAGCTTGCAAAACATTCCCCCAGGAGGGCAGGCTCCTGCCAGCCCCTCCGTGTGGCTTCTGCACGTGGCCTTCTGATGGAGCAGGGAATGCAGAGCAGATTTATTTAGCCAGGTGTGAAGGTCAGAACCTGCCTGTCTGGACGTTTGGGAGCAATATTAAATATAGCATCCACACTGTCACTATGCAGAGGCCCTGGAAGAAACTGGTTTTAGCAGCCAGCAAAGAGCACCAAAGAAAGCAGAGCTGTGCCTTCATTCCCCACCCCACAAGGAAAGGATTGTTTTTAATAAAAATTGTTAACCTTTGGAACAACTGACCTAGAGATGCCAGGGATCCTCTAATTCTACAGTTTTGAAACCAATCCTGGAAGACGTTATAAAAATTATTATAAAATCGACAGTAACACTCATGTTTTTCACGAGAAATGGCAACTACAGCTCTTTAATTTTCTTTTCCCCTGCATTCTCCTTTACCATAAGAAAATGAAGTGTGTTGTGACAGAAGCTCAGAGATGTGAACCAGAAGGTTCAAAGGTCATGTCTGGTCCTGGCACAGACTCCCTATTTCCTTGTGTATCCACCTCTACACTTGTAAAAAAGGGACTGAGATACCCTTCAAATTTCTACAAAGGTACCACAGTGTGACATTAAGGGCAATCAAATGTAGTTAAATCACCCCTCTCCTAAAATATAGGAGTATATGTGTACAGTCACAAAATTGCTGAGATTTTTTTTTATGAACTTTGGTTTCTTTCCTCTAAAATCTTGACCTGTGGTAAGGGGAAATTCCTACACAAATCCTGCTTTGTATAAATCAAGATTTCCTGATGTAAACCCTTTCTGAGTAAGTTCAGCATCCCCTGGGCTGTCTGCACCCTCAGCTCCCCACCAACACCCTGTTCCCCTTTCTTCTCTCTTATCTTAAAAATGCTAATGAGTTTTCTCCCCCTCTTGGTCTGATTCTATCTTTCATTTTTCTCCAAGAGTTTTCAAATATTGGACAACACAAGACAAAAAGTGTGTCTTTTTTTTTCTAGCTTGAAAGAAATAGTATCACCTCCATGGCTGCAGTGAACAAGCTGCAATAACAAGAAGCTTTTCCAGAAGGGTAAATTAGTGGTGCTACCAATTGGGACAGATGCTGGTTTATAACATCAGATGTAATCTTTCAGAAACAGGGGGAAAAATGCTTTCAGAAAAATGCTGTTTGTCATTGGCCACCGTGGTAGTGCATCCAATTACACAGCTTTCATTTCAGATCCAGGGGACACAGCTCAGAGGAGAAATCAACAGACACAATAAACACGTGTGGAAGGGACCCAGCCAGCAGGAATTAGAGTTTGTGTGTGTCCTGCTCCATGGGACAGGGAACAAAGTCTGTCTTATTTTCCTCAGCTCCTTTTGAGCTCCTTGGAGAAATCTTGAGGCTTTTGATAGTCGAAGGAGATGCACACAAAGCATCATTCATTCAGAAAACTGAGTCAGCACATCAAATCCTGTCTGGAGCCAAAGGAAATCTGACCTAAAGACTCTAAGTCTGTTCTGAATCCTACTGGGCCACTGATCTTTGAAATCCTTTTTTTTTTTTTTTTATTTCCCGTGTTAAACTCAGTAAGGGTCCATCTGGCAAGGAGCTGATGCAGCACAGAGGCTGGGCATGCACTGGACGTCCTCAGGAGCCTGACCATCTCCATTATGAACTCCCTCATTGATTATTCCTCCTCTATCCTACTCCATTGCTCTCCCATCTGCCAATATTATCTATTATCTTTCCCAGCTGTCATTCTCATCGATTTTTCCAGACTTCTTTCCCTGTTTCAGTCTTACTGTCAGTGTTCAGGTGCAAATTTCCCTGTGTAGTCACAGAGCCATTACTGTTGGTCACAGTGAGGTGGCTGCCAAGGACCAGTTGATGCCAATCCCTGGGGCACAGGGGTGCACATGGGGGACATCACTCTGGTGAGTGTTACCTGCAGTCCTCTCATGTCAGTAGGCAACTGCAGGCTCTGATACCTCCCTTGGAAAGAGGCATCCTCCCTGATGGGATGACCAAGGAGACTCAGCTCACACCACATTGGAGGGTCGCTGTCTTGTGCAAACCAGATCTGAACCAGTGATGTGCAGTCCCACAACCCAAAAGGGATGGATGTGTGACCTTAGGACCAAAATCACATGGAACTTCTAAATAGCAGAGGGAACTACAGGGTGACTCTTCCAGCCTACCTGCCCCTATTACCTTGTGGAGCTCCTGGGGAGCCTGAGATGGAGATTTTGATGTTGAATGCACTCTTGTTTTAGGAAGCCCTTGCTGCTGTAGGTACATAATGCAGCAATTTGTGGGCAAATGGTTGCGTAATATTAATTTCTTTCTTTTCTGCCAGTTACTGCGATACATCTGCGAAAACACTTTACCAGTATTCAGCCAGCATTACAGGTGCCTGAAAATATACACCAACTACATCATTTGCAATATTTTCCTGTCAGTCATCTCCTAATGTATTCAGAGATGAATTCTCTTTTTTCTAGGCCAGCTTTAAGTCAGATTTAGTGACTGAAAACAACATTAGCCTTATTGACTTCTTCTATTAGAATCCCTTCTGTGGGTGGGGAGAGACATGCCAGATTTTCATGAATAGTAAGACTAATCATAATTTAAAATCACAAGAATCAAGAGGAGAGCAGGGCAGGGGCAGAGGCAGCAATTTCCATGGCCAGATTGGGCAGCAGTCAGGTCCAAGCCCTTTCTCTGCAGCTGAGTTTCAGTCTGGATTTGACCTTCACTGCTAATAGACAAAAGTCAGGTTCTGATAACTGCTCTCCTCTCCCCACCACAGCCTTCAGCTACCCAGTTGTGCCTTCAGACCACAAAGCCAATCCTTTTTAAAATCCTTACTTGGCTATTGCACACCGATTTCCTTTTTCTGCATTTGCAGGGCTTTCCCGGCATTTAAAGTCATAACAATGCCTTAAAAATGCCTACAAACCTCAGCAGTTTGCACTCTCAGACTGTCAGCAGCAGCAGTGACTGACTGACCCCATCCCAGGGGGTGCAGGCTCTCAGTAAACACACACAAGGACAGGATGAGAGCTCAGGTCTCCTCATTCACGACCACCAGCCCATGTTTGGGTTATTTTTTATATCTGTCCTATTTTTCTCCTTGATAAGCAAGATTATCTGGCTCTGCTCTCTGAAGGTAATAGTTGCCTGCCCAGCAGCCAAAGCCGAGGTTCTGCTCGATAAGTCACAGCCACATCACATTTATCTGCCTCCAGCACATGTATTCTTCTGTTTCCTATGCACTCTGCCCTTACTGGGCAATAAAGATGCAAATCGATACACCTACAGCTCTGAAGAAGAGAAACAAATTTACATTTGGTTCCTAACCAGTAGCATTTTCATTTAATTTCCTACCTCCTTTTTGTAATCACCCTCTACACCTTTTCAATCACATCACATCCATCAATCTGCTCAACCCAAATGTAACAATGGTAACACCCTCATGTGTGTTCCCAAACATGGGAAATGGCAGATTGCAGCAGGCATCAGATATCTGACCCATGGTCACTCTTCTTTGATAACATCCTCATCCAGAGATGTTTTGCTGTATGAATTTATCTCTGGGAGAAGACCTCCCATGGCAGGTAAAGCTCCCATATAATTTCTCATATAAAGGTAAACTGCAAAAGGAGAGAATTCTCCACTGTTAAATATGGGGATCTGGCAAGAGGAGACATTCCATCTTCAGTGCACCACTGATTCCCAGTGTACACCTGGCCTGGTACTCCTGAACCACAAATATTTTGCCACATTTTGACAGGCAACTTGGTAGATCCACATTCCCATGAAGACCAAGGCAGGTAACTTTATTCCAGCCTTCTCCAGGTAATTCCAGATGCCAGTTAAAGGTTATGAAGACAGTGCCTCTGCAGTGCCTCTGATCTTCTGGTCTGATCTAAACCCAAGCTTTCTGCAGCAGATGCACATCCTGTGCTGGCAGGGGCATGGTCTTTCCAAAGAGGTTCTTGGTGCTCTCAAGGTCCAAGACAGTGAAGACAAAACTGTCAGTATTGTTCAGCTGAGTCAAACTAGAAGTCTCATCTGGCATGGCTCCCTGGGAGGTACAGGGATATAAAGGGTCCAATTCATACCCGTCTCAACTTCGTGGAAGCCACCTTTACTCATCACATGCCTGAGGATACATGTGCCCACCACAGCCAAGGATGGTTCTGCCCCCTAACAGAAACACCTGGAGCTGCTCTGATGTGTTGTTCTGCCCTAGTTGTGTCCAGCTTAGAGTGCTGAGGAAAGGAGAACAAACTAAAAGCCACACACACCCCTTCGTGCAGGACAACCACATCCACTCTGGGTGTGCTGTACTGCCTGATTTACATTGAAAGACGTTCAAGCAGTGCCACCTCTCATCACAGACACAGCCCTGGGACATGGATCCGGCCCGATCCCTGCTGTGCTTTGCCTTTCCAAGGACCCTGAAGGCTTTGACAGGCGCTTTATGCAGAGGTACAAATCAAACTGTCTGATCTCTGTGTGAAGGTCTCCCTCCCCTGCTTCTAAGGCTGCAAATCACCCCCAAATGCACCCTGTGAGGAACAGCCACAAGAGGGAAGTTGTGCCTGGGTATATCACAGCATACCATGTTCATGTCCCACCACATATAGTCCTTAGAATATCCCAAAATAAGAGTAGGGGTGACTAACCTATATCTCCTGGAATGCTGAGAGTAGGTTTAGCTGGATATTAAGAATAATTTCTTTACTGTGAGAGTAATGAGGCCCTGACACAAATTGCCCAGAGAAGCTGTGGCTGCCCCATACCTGGGGAAATGTTGAGGCCAGGTTGGACACGACTTGGAGCCACCTGGGATAGTGGAAGGTGTCCCTGCCTCTGGCAGGGGTTTTGAAAAAGGTGATCTTTAAGGTCCCTTCCAATACATTGGGAGTCTGTGATTCCACAAGCATGGCTTTATTTGACACGGTGCTGAACCCCCTTCCACACCTTTGCACCTGTAAGAAACACCTGTCACAGCTTGTCTGGGCAGGACAGTTGGACATCACTGTGTTAAAACCAGCATTTCTCAAGTAGTAGGAGAGAAATCAACTCATTTAACAATTTTAACAGCCTCAGGTCTTGGCTGTGCCTGGACACAGCACAGTCCCTTCTCCTCCTGCCACCAGTGTGTTTGACACCAACATGGAACAGATCTGGCTCTGCAGTAGCACAGCAACCTGCTGCTGGCGGCAGGGCTTTATGCTGCATACAAGTAATGAGAAACCTGGGAATAGCTTGGAAGAAAAGAGATTATTACATAATAAATTATCGATGCACCGAAAACTGCTCTGTACATATTTTTCCCCCTCTTACAGCTTCCCTAATGTCCTGGGAAAGTGACAATTACACAATTTAGGGAAGTTAAGTTTATTAAAATCCTTTTTTTATTGCTTTGCTTTTAATATATGGTCGAGATAAAGCATCTGATTAGAGGAAGGTCACAAAATAAAATATTTAATACTCATGGAAAGAGCAATCCATCCTCCCTCTGCATGCAGCAGCAGTAACAGGACAGGGGGTCCTAGTGGCAGTTCCCTGCAGAGGCTGCTCCACAGAGCAAGTGGGAAAGCATTGTCCTGTTCTTCCATGTTGGATTTCTTCATGAGAAAGCAGGACCCTGCTCTTCCATGTTAGCTTTGCCTATTACAGCCTATACCAACGCCTTTGAGAATTATTTGCACAGTGAAGCTCATTTATTTTTCTCCATTTCATGCATTTAGGACACTGGAAGTCATGGCTTAACCCCAGCCACAGCTCAGCCTCAGCAGAAACTTGCTCATTCCTCCACCAGTGGGATGGGGAGAGAATTGGGGGGGTAAAATTGAACAAACTCGTGTCTTGAGATAAAAAGAGTTTAATAGGGAAAGCAAAAGCCATGTACACAAGCAAAGCAAAACAAGGAACTCATTCTCCACTTCCCATCAGCAGGCAGGTGTTCAGTCATTCCCAAAAGAGCAGGGCCCCATTGTGTGTAATGGTGACTTGTGAAGACAAGTCTTCTTCTTCCCTGAGGTCAGTGTGTCAAGCATGATGGTCTGGGATATCCCTTGGGTCAGCTGGGGTCAGCTGTCCTGGCAGTGTCACCCACCCAACTCCTTGTGCATCCCCACCCTCCATCTCTTTTCTCCACCAGCATTCCCTCCCTCCATTGCTGTTCCCCTCTGCTCTCTCTTCTTGCCCTCAACACAAACTCTTACTCCAAATTAAATGTTTGTGACATGCAGCCTGACCAGGCTGAGAGGACAATTGCTGTTTATACAGAGCATAAAACATTGAAGGACATTCTCTCTGGTTTAGATCAGGATCTAGTTTAGGGGTGAAGCAACGCAGTGAACACAGTATGACAGGAGAGCACAGCAAAGTTCCCATGAGGAGCAGCTAAAGCCTCTAATTAGTTTTCTGCAAAACACCAAAATAATAATTACTTAAGGCAGGTCAAGTAAAGCACTTGGTCTTTTCCAAAGCCTTCGCCGAAGTCTTTAAAAGAAAATATTAGGGGGAATAAGTGGACATGGGGTGAGGGCACAGAAGTGTCACTCCTTGGAAAGAGATGGAGCAGAGCATGTGGATAGGACCAGCAGTGGTGACCATGGCATGAAGGGGACAAAAATGCTGCTCTACCACCAAGGGTCTCACTGAGTGTAACACCATGGGGGCCAAATCCATTAGGTAATAGAAAATTGTTGAGAGACTACAAAACTGAAACAGCCTCTCAGGCCTTACAGTCATCTACAGGCCCCAGTAACCTGCTGCATATTTAAAGCCCTGTCTAAAGCCTGATTTTCCATGAAGAAGCTATTCCAAGCTTAGCTCATTGCTCACCTCTTTAAATCACTGATAGCAAACGAGCAACTAATGAGCTGTGTTGAGCTGTCAGGCGCCACACACAGCCCAGTGCTTAAGGCAGGACCCTGGAAGTCACTGCCTTGCAGACATATCAGCTGGAGCTTTGCTAAAAATTCCTCTGTGGAACTCATTCTCTACACACTTTGGCACATACTGACTCCCTTGGGTCTTCCAAGCCAGGATTTCCTTGGACAGTGCAAACCCAAGAGCTTCACAATGGAGATGGATGGTGAGTAGTGTGTGCTTTTATGAGACAGAGTGTTTTTGCATGTCCAGGGGTAAGAGGCCAGTGCCCTACACAGTGGCACTGTCAAACCATGTGGATTAATTTAGTAAGAATGGTTTCCAAATGCTCCTGTGTGGCAGATAGTGACTCTTTTCCATATGCTCCTTGCAGTGTGCTGTGGAGCAAAGAATACAAGTATATGGATTGTTAACTACACTGCAAGTGAGAAATAATAGCCCCCAGCTCTGTCTAATTACTCCTTATTAACAGTTCTAGAAGCCCTGCATGTACTTTTATTGCCCAAAGCCAAAAAAAGGAAATAAATTAAAAAATCAGTATCTCAAGGGTTTTTAAAGGTTAGGTCAAGACTCAGCCTAAAATCCAGGCTTGCACTTACCTTTCTCATCCAACCCCTCCAAGTAAATCGGATGCCTGGATGGCCAGAAGCACAATCAGCATTCCCCAGGAGGGCAAGTGTTGCACAGAGTGATTTTTTGAGGGGCTTGAGCTCCCCATTTTCGAACCTGGAGCTCTTCTCTGGCACTTCTGTTTCATGTGCCTGGGGAAAGTGCTGCAGCTGCCCCTGTGTTACTGGGGGTGCAACAACACAGGGAGCACTGGGTGATCAACCAGTTGGAGACAAAAGAGCTGCTGATTAACACAGCAAATGGGTGAGAGGAAATAGAGTTTCTTTGTGAGCAATGGACCCTCTGTGGCTCAGCTTGATAAAATCAGCAGGTTGGAGATGGATGATGCTGCGAATCATTTCTGAGCTGCAAACGTAACACAACGACAGAAATTAATAGAGTCTTTGGACTTGAAACACCAGGGCATGTGTTTTAATTTAGAAAGACTGAAAGTAAAAAATCATCTCACTGTCACTTCTCCAGGTCAGCATTTGACTTATTAACTTCAGCTTTGGGCACCAGTAAACGAACTGAGCCAGGCTCCACTCAGCTGCCAAAGTCTCACGGGGTCTCATTTTTTTTTAAAGAGCCATTAAGAGTTGCTCTTGTGTCTGGAAGGGGCATCAAAAAAAATGTATCTTCACTTAATAATCAGGTTTAATCTCTTTAAGTTTTGTTGAAGTCACTTCTCCAGGGCCTTAGGCAAAAATCAGTCTTAAAAGCATTGAGAAGCTGTACCATGGTAGTTAGATAATTTATTATTCCATAACTCTGAGTCCTAATCTAATTAGAGATTGTATCTAGGATTTGCTTCAAGATCTATTTATTTTTCTATTTTTACTTGCAAACATTCAGAAAGAAATTAGATTGTAAGTGAGGAGATGGGGCATATGCTGCATCATTCCTGCCAAGCTCTCAAATTTAAATTGAACTCCACATTTAGATATCAGAGACCAAGAAACAAAGAAACAAGACCCAGATTAACAAGATTAATTTGCAGAACATCAGAAACTATAGCAAAAACGTCCCACATGTTACATAAAGGAAGAACCCAAAGAAACTGTGTCCAGACCCAGATTTATCCCAGCTCCACCAACCTTCCCTTTGCACATCTCTGTGGTTTGCATTACCTGCAGGTGACTGCAGCAGGTTTGACAGGTCATTTGCCCTGGCCAGTAGTGTGGGGACAGTGCTCCTCCCCAGGGCTGCAGGAATCCATCATCCACCTGCCACGGTCCACCCAGGGACTCGGAACACTTGGAAATGGTGCCTTGCTTGCTCCTCACCCTGGGGTTATCCTACAGCCAAGAGATGATTTATTTGCTTAAAATAACCACAAGTACCTCTCAGAGCCTGTCGGGACCCTGAGATAAATACTCAAGGTGCAATGAAGTGCAAATAGAATGGGGAAAAAGACAAAGAAGGAATCCTAAGGCACGTATTAACATAGAATTGTTAGGGCAGCCTGCATATAAAGCAAGCCCCTTCCTTTACTCCACAGAGAGCCCACAGTCATTTATTTTCTTCTTCTGCAAGCAGAAATAATGGCTTGTTTTGGAAAGATTTTGCACAAATTCTTGGAACATCAGCCTTTTCTACAGAAAAGTCCAAGAGGTTTAGTTTATGGTTTTGAAAAATAATAATTCCATCTTCTCCTGGCCTATATTTTCTAAAAGAAAAGTTCCAGTGTACTAGAAAATGTATTCAATGACTTCCCTTGCACTCACAGGCTGGTAACAAGTGAAAAAAAAATCAGACATACAAATTCAACATTAGCATATGCTTCATCTAAAGGAAAGCAGGACTCCTTTTGTGGGTATGAAGTCCCGAAAGCCTTTCTAATCACAACATTAACAAATTTTTAAGAAATTTTTTTTTAAAAAAAGGCAAGTAGGGAAAGACAACCTGTTTCACTGACCGCCAGATCACTCAGTCCCTTCATCGCTCTCCCCAGCTTTTAAAGGAATTGCATAGTTAGCAAGACTCCAGGGCATTTCTCCTGTAGCCCTTGGAAGGAGCTTTTAGGATCCTTGGGAGCAGACACTAAAACTTTGCCTTCACTTACCTTCCTCTCCTCCACCCACTCTGTCAGGAAGGTCATTCAGGGCACTGAAAACCTTCTGACTTTACCAGCACGTTCAGAGGAGGCCATCAAGATGATTAGAGGGATGGAGCACCTTCCCTGTGGGAAAAGGCTGAGAGAATTGGGATTGTTCAGCCTGGAAAAGAGAAACTTCACGGAGATGTAATTGCATCTTCTGGTGTCTGAAGGGAGTCAACAGGAAAGATGGAGAGAGGCTATTTACAGGGTCCTGCAGTGACAGAGAGGGAATGGCTGCAAACTGACAGGGCAGGGTTAGATTGGATATTAGGAAGAAAATCTTCCCTGTGAGGGTGTGAAGGCCCTGGCACAGGCTGCCCAGAGAAGCTGTGGCTGCCCCATCCCTGGAAGTGTTCCCATCCAGGTTGGACAGGGCTTGGAGCAACCTGGGATAGTGGAAGGCGTCTCTGCCCATGGCAGAGGGTTGGAACAGAATGATCTTTAAGGTTTCTTCCAATCCAAGCCATCCTATTTTTCTACAGTTCTAATTCTTCACCACAGTCGTCATGAGACCTTGGGAGCATGGTGGTCAGATCTACATCCCTGCTTTCCTCTCACACACCACCCTGAGCAAGGAAAAACCAGGCTCAGGAAGGGGGTGATGGCTTTTCAGAAAGGGGCAGATAGCATGCACCTCCTTGGGTTATACTAATTGCAGATTCTCTCTTGTGTCTTTGTTCCTACCACAGAACACAGCCACAGGAAGACCTGCTGTTTTCCAGAGTTTGCCTCTCCCTCCATGAACTCACTTCCCCTCAATCTCCACGGAGGAGGACACATCCCATTTTCTATATTAACTGTCAGCACGGAGCTGTCTACCTGAGTAATCATGAAAAATGAAGCAGTAACTCATCTGCTTGTGTGCAAAGGCCTTTGGCCTCCCTCACTCTCGCTGCTGAATTTCAATCTACTGGGAACGTGGGGCCAGCACAGCACCAGGGAGAGGAATTTCAGTGCTCAGGGAGTGCTCTGCTCACCAGCATTCCAGAGCCCAGAAGCTCTGGGTTATGGTAGCTGTGATCCTCCTGGCTTGCCAGAGGGGACCAAAAATGTACCCAAACTATTTGCCAACTGGCATAAATTTCAGTCCAGACAGAAACTGGGAGCAGAAATCTTTAAGAAAGTTTCCTGGGTCTGTTTTTCAATCATCTCTGTGCACATGCCCTGTTAATCTCTCACTGGGCACTGCTATAAATACACTCATAGCATCTTACACTTTTATTTTTAAAGAATAGCTAAATCTGCATTTTCACAGCTCAGAAGTGTCATTCTTTGTGAATGCATTTAGGTATCTGTTCATAACTATTGATACATAACAATGCACTTTAAATTAACCATGTGCTTAAATACTTGCAGACCTTGAAGGACAACCAAATTAATAATGTTGAAACCCAAATAAAAGAAGCTGATCTAGAACCCCTAAAAGTTAAGGAAGTTCTTTCTTTCCTTGAAGTATGAAAACCAAAGCTATTTTTTGAACATGTATAAAGGTAGAAGATTTCTGAAGCTGTTCTCCAGTAAATCATAGAATGGTTTGGGTTGGAAGGGACCTTAAAGCTCATCTCATTCCAATCCCCTTGCCATGAGCCAGAGCACCTTCCACTAGACCAGGTTGCTCAGATCCACATCCAACGTGGCCTTGAACTCTTCAAAATCAGAAATAAAAGCTGCAGTCCATGCTGCAATCCCAATGTTCCCAGTCAGACAGTTCACAATTTCCAGGAAGGATTTGCACCTCTGCTCTGCCCCATCCTCTGTCTCAGGGTGCTCTTGCAGACCTCAACCCTCCACCAGCAGATTCGATTCCTCTCTCCTGCCCAAAACTAGTTTTTTCCACTGCTTTAATGGGGTGGACTGGCTCCTGGAAGCATTCAAGGAGTTCTAGAGCTGGTGTAAGGTGATTGTGGGCAGAAGTGGCAGGAAGCACAGAACATACTCTCCCCTCTCATAAGACAACAACATTGTCTCTGATTCATTCCCCAGAAACACAAAATCCAGTGATTTAGGATCCTGCTGCCCTGCCAGAGGGTGATACTCTCATAGCACACAGCAGAAGGTGCAGGTGCCTCCAATTCTGCAGCTCCCAGACCTGCTCAATAGCCAATGCCAGTCCCTACCTTCCCCTGAGAGAAAAAAACAGCAAAAAAAATGACACTTCTTCAGCCAAGTTTGACCCTATAGATAGGACAGGCCCATGTCAGAGTAACAGCTTAAGGAAAGAAAAAAGAGACTGAAACAATGAGAAATTGTCCAAAAATCTGACATGAGAGTTCAGTTGACTTATAACTAATCACTGCATTTCACTTTGCCATGGGAGTCACATTAATTATCACAAAATCAGAAAGGACTTCATCCACCTCTCCTCTGAGTCACCAGGAAAAAAAAAATTAAAAGTTATTAACTTCTATTTTCTTCACTGGCTCTCTTCAAAATCTCATAACAGACAGAAATCCAGATCGAAAAATATGACACATTCCAATTTTCCCTGATTTAATTTCCTCAAGATGACTAATTTAATTGCAGTATTAGCCTGGTATCTTGAGTTCTCCTTTCTCAGTCTCTTCCTGTTGCTGAAACCTGCTCCCCTGTGCTGTTCCCCAAGCTTAAATCTACACAGATGTTTCCAAATTTGTATTTGTTAGAGACTAATTACCCTCATTCCCCAGTGGATCACTCCATGGGGATCAGATACGCCGTTTGTGATCAGAGATGTAACACACACACACACACACACGCACACACACACACACACACACACATTTCATGTGGTTTTCTAAAAGAGGCTGGAAGAATTAGGTGTCTCAAAGAGGAATAAATTGTTTAAAGTGAGACAGATTAATAGCAAAATCTGGATTTATTTTTTTTTAAGCTTCCATATGATATGAGCCAGGAAGATCTAGTTGGCCAGCAAAGCTACTAGAGCAAAATTGAATTAATCTTCACCACTGAGAACTCGAACAACATCAAGGTGAGACAACATTTTAAATATCCATAGATTAAAAACCTTTTAATAGATTTCCTTCCTCTTTCTTATACTTGTGAGTTTAGAAATAATTAAAAAAAACTAGTGGCAGCAGTGAAACTGCAACTGAAAATGAGGTCAAAAGAGACAAGAGAGACATGTTTTATTCTTTGTGGGTATCAATTCCTCTCTTAGCACTGAAAGTCAGTCCTTTCATCAAGCCAAAGGCATTGGGATGGGACCTGCCCTGGGAATCTCAGCACACATCACCCCATGCCCTTCTTCAGTCCCCTGTGCCCTCCACCTCCCAGCAGAGGCAACCCCAGCAAGGCCTTCCCCTTCCCTGACTTTTATGTCTCAACACAGGAAGTTTTTTGGGATGGATGTTGCGGATGTGAGTAATGCTTTTGAGCTGGAGGTGAGTCCTCCTGAGTGCCAGGCTCTGTACATGAGTATCTATTCTGTATTTCGGGGCTTTACAGCAGATTTTCAAAGGTAAGAGTAGGGAATCTTAAATATCTTCAGAGAGTTATAGTCAAAAAAACAACCTTTTAGATACAGGATGCTCTCCTGACAATAAGTGGTCACTAAAGATCCTGCAGTAATTTTCTCAAGATCAAAAGGATTTAACTCCATCACACACACAGGCAGGGCAGTGGAGAAGGGTATAAAGTGCAAATCTGCCTCCCAACACTTCAGTATCACCCAGCTACATATCAAACATGCCCAGAAAATTGCAGTTCTTCCCTGAATTCTCCACTGCAGCCTCTGACTCGACCTCCTCGGTGCTTCCACAGGGTGTCCAGGGCTTCTCATCTTCCCAGTCAGGAGGAGATGTTTCTCTTGCTGTACTATAAAGAATACACGGCTGCAAATCCCAGGGGTACTGCCACAAAGGATCCAGATGAGCCTCTGTCCCCTCAGTTCCCAGGAATTTGTCCCTAAGTGCTGTCACCACCCCTCTATTCCTGAGCCCACAGCCCCATCCCAAAGCAGCAGTGCCCTGGGGGTTTCGTATTTTCTCGTGAGCAAATTGCAGACAAAGCCTGAGCTGAAGGATCACACTGACAGGAGATACTCCTCGTGGTTGACTGTAGCATCTCTCCAGTGTGTCCTGTCTGCTGACAAATCCTTTGTGCTCCCTTTGCCCTGCTGAGCACAAAGCAGCCCCACTCAGAGAAACCTTGCGGCACCAAGATCAGTATCAGTAGGAGGGGTCTGTCAACCAAAGGTGAGAACAGAGAGCAGGAGAGGAATCGTTTTAAGGTGCTGACCTGGAATATGAACGGAAAATCCTGTGCTATTTGCTCAGCCCTTAATAGGATATCATTGTGCCAAGGAAATTAGGATTCTTTAGTTATTCCAATTAGCTTCTGACTATGTACAAGCTGGAAATTACACATAATTACATTCATTATTATTTTGCTTACAGAGCCAGCCAGCCTGCAGGCTTAGACTGGGCTCTGTAGATACCTACCTGCACTAGTGCTTAGACCCAAACCTTTCAAATCTTACATGAATGAATAAGGGAGCACATCCAGCAGCTTGATGCTGGTTTTAACAGTGACTCAAGAGACAAACGCCCATGCACACCCTCATCACTGTATCTCAATTTCCTTGCAAGACCCACAACACCTCACTACGTGTTGAGCCTTAAAAGCTGGTTGCAATGGTTGCAATCCCAGCAGCAGAGCAGGTTGTCAGGCTCCAGAACCAAGGTGGCTGTCTGAGCTCTCAGTCACAGCCACCAGGTCACCACAGCTCTGACTCTGTCTTGATGACTTTTCAGAATAAACACTCTCCATGATTGGATTCAGGCTGGATGAAATGTGAAGGGATGGAATGTTTTACACTGCAAAAATAAGCCTTTTCTTCCCAGCTGCAGCTCTTTCGCTCTTGGTGAGTGAGACTTACATTCTTTGTGTAAGACTGGCCACAGTCTCGAGCCTTTTTTTGTACTGAGCAGAAATGCAAAATCTTTATTTTTTTATAATTTTCCTTTGTTAAATTATTAAATATCTTTCCAAAGAGGAGAAAAATAATCTCATTAACTGCTATGTTTCTCTTCAGTTTTGGCTCCTGATTTCCCCTCCCTCTGCCTTTTCTGTATTTTGAATTAAAATATTATTTCAAACTAGAAGTATCAAAACCTGTCACTCAAATCCCAACAAATTCCAAAATGCTGCCTTTTTTCCCCTGCAAGGTTAAACTGTCAAATCAATACCAGTTCTGTGTGCTGCACATGCAGAAACACACAGTACCTTCAAAAAAACCCATCTTCCAATGTAAATCTTTTGGAAAGAAAGACTCAGCCGACGTCCAGACACACCACCTGGCACAGAGGGCCAGGCTGGGACAGGGACTATTTGGGATGCAGTGGGTTTCTGCAAAGCACAAGAACTGCAAGTGATGTAAAGAATCATTCTGTGATACTTTTCTTTTTAGTCAGTCTTGTAGGAATACACTGCTATGGCACTATTTAATTACTGGGTTATAATCCTTTATCATAGAATGGTTTGGGTTGGAAGGGACCTTAAAAAAATCCATCTTGTTCCAACCCCCTGCATGGAAGGGGACATTGGGCTGCTCAGAGCTCCAGCAAAGCTCCTTCATAAGGAAAAGGCTTTTTCTACAAGAAGAACAAATGATTCGTGGGAAGAGGTATTTTCCAACATGATCCAATGTTCAGCACCCAGATAAGGGCCACTTGTGGAGACATAGAAGCTTTTGTTTCTTTGGTTTTTGTTTCCAAATGTCCAAATGGTTCAGTTTCTTTGAAACTGAAGTTACTTGAAAAACGTTGTTTTCTGTCAATCAACAGTAAGAAATCATGAAATGACATAATCTCTTCTCAAATTTTCCATTAAGAATTTATTTTCAGAATTGAGAAATTCTAGTTTCAAATCTGTTGTTCATCTTTGAAGGGTTGTTTTTCATTTTATGACAAATGTGTGGTAATTTATAGCATGTTAGTGTGACTGACAATTTCTAACATGATGGAAAGTATGAAACAAAACACTCTTGACTTTTATTTAAAAAATATCAGGGACCACAGATACCAAATACTCTTTCTCTAGAACAAAACACCTCCTGTTTGTTCCGATGAAGTGAGTTGAAGCAAGTTGACACATAGATCAAAGTGTTGCCTACTTGAAAACTGTCAAACCATTTCATTGTAAACTAGACAGGAAGCACTTTGAAACACAGGAAAAACCTGATGTTTCACTCAGCAATCCAAATCCCAGCCATCCTTAATGCAGAGAAGAAAAACATCAGTGTGATTTGCTTAATAGGTTGTCATAGTACCCCATTATCAGTTAAATCTGCTCTTCACTATTAACATGGTGTCACAAAATGATGATAAAACAAGACAAAGATAAAAGTAAATTTATAGTGTCATCATTCCAAAGTGGAAATTCTTCTGGCCCATTTTAAAGACATGGAAAGTTGAGGCATTTGAGAATAACAGCCCGTTTTCTGCCCTGGCCCCATCCACCAGACCTTGTGGCTGTGGGATAACTCAGGATACTCACCCCAGCCACCAGCTGCTGGAGCCTGCCAGGGCACAGCAGGGATATTGAGGCACACAAGGGAATTTCCACCAGCTCCAGCATAAAATCTTCTCACCCTCTGACTTGCCTTTGAATCTTCAAAAAAAAAGTAATATACTAAATAAACTATGGAAAAGCATCTAGTGATGCTGGACCACAGACAGGTCAGAAGAATACGGGTTCTAGAAACTGATTCAAAAGGCTGAGGACTGTGTAAATGCAGCTAGGAATTAAAATTAGACCAAATTTTATGTTGCCGTAGAGCTTGGAAAGAACCTAAATAATAACACTAAAACCCCTCAAATTATGTGAAATTAGTAATGAATTTGTAACTAGAAGAAGAGCTCCTCTATCATTCAGCAGAGCTGTTACCAGCTGTCATTGCAGAGGGTAATGCTTCCCAATAAAAATGATGGATTCATTTCTATAGATATTTCAATTGTTACTTGTAGTAAAAAGGGAAGAATTCAGACTACAAGGGGGAAGCAATAGTCCAGAAGATATTTATATAAATTACATGTTTTCAAATCAACTGGGTCTGCTGAGATTCACTGTCAGGTACTTCGAAGTGGTGGAGGCAATCTGAGGGCTGTTAGCACTTATCTGTGAAAACTCAGGGACTGTGACGAGTCCCAGAAGAGCAGAGAACAGTAAACATAGCAGGGAATTACAGGCCAGTCAGCTTAACTTCAATTCCCAGAAAAAATATTGCAACAAATCATCAAACAAACATTTTCTAAGCACTGAAAAGATAACAAGGCAGTGAGGAACAGCCAACATGGATTTGTCAAGAACAAATATCAAGGCAATCTCATATTTTTCTATGACAGGACAGCAGGACTCGGGGAGAGGGAGAGGTGGTCGTTGTTGTTTACAATGACCTCAGCAAGGCCTTTGGCATCATTTTACATGACATTGCTCTAAATCAGCCACAGAATTATGATTAGGTGACATTGTTAAGGTGCATGAGGTGGAAAATGTGCTCAGAAAGAACTTTCAGTGGTGTATCATCACACTGGAGGAGCACAACCATATGCACTGAGTGAGGATTTGTCCTGGGCCACTTTGATCACAATCTGACCTGGGCAATAAGTTTGGAGACAACATCAGCTGGAGCAGAGATAGCAGCCAACAGGAGACTTGCAGTCTCAGAGAGGGAGTGAGACAGATCCTCCACATTTGCTACAGGTAAAGTGAGGATGAAGATGTTTGCATCACAGCAGTACACATTGGGGGCCAGTGTCAAAACTGTTGGATTTGAGGTGAGCAAAGCACCACAATTGACTCTGGAAAGCTCAACCAACTCCACCACTGAGGTTTAGGGAAAGGTCAGGCAAACAGACAAGGAGAGTGATACCAGGTAAAATATTTCCTCACTAGGGGAGGTGGAAGGGCAGGTACTGACCTCTTCTCTCTGGTGACCAGTGACAAGACACAAGGGAAGGACATGAAGTTGTGTAAGGGGAGATTTAGTCTGGGTATTAGGAAAATGTTCTTCCCCCAGATGGTGGCACTGAACAGTCTCCCCAGAGCAGTGGGCACAGCACCAAAGCTGCCAGAGCTCACGGAGAGTTTGAACAATGGTGGGATTGTTGGGATGTCCTTGTTGGATTTTGATGATTCTTGGGTGTCACCTGCCACTTAAAATATTCTGAGTCTCTGAAAATGCCCCCCTCAGAGGGGAGGGTGGGCAAGTGAAGCCTGAACTGCCCCTCCCTGCACCCAGCTCTTTGCCTGCCCAGCAAGATGTGCACCATGTACTGCATGTCAGGAGGATACTCTTTGTCTTTTTTTTCCTAATATTATTCTTTACCAGTTTTTATTATTCTTTAAGGTAAAAAAACATCTTGTAAAGAAGCACCACGCTCATTACTATTAGTGAGTCATGAAAATACTGCCGCTGTGAAGAGGACAATTAATTCTCCAAGAGGTACTCTGCCATGCAGGGACATTCATCCTAATGTCTAATGAAGATGGTAGTAAACCTAAAGTAAAATACACTTCCATAACAGCCACAATAATCCAAATCCATTTAAAAAGAAAAACAGCACACTGATGTATTTCCACCACCTGTAAACTCCCAAAAAATAAAAATTCTTTGGGCCAGTAATGAGGCAGTTGTCATTTCACACAGAGCCAAAGCTGCCAATTTTCTCTTCACATTGATTTCTGTGAAATATCACCTGGAGGTTATTACCATAGGAGGAATAGAAGGGCTATGATACAGCATAGGAACCAGGAGCACTTACACAGCTGGGTTAGACAAGGGGAGAGGGCAAAAATCACCCCTTGGTTGAAAATTTGAAGTAACAGAGAAAGAAAGGGGAGGAAATTGGGATCTCCCTGCTCCTCTGGACAGCAACAGGATCCCACCAGCCCCAAATGTACAGAGATGTGCAATTCTCCTAACGGCTCAACACTGCAAATCTCAGGATCAAAGACATAAATGAATCACCCACTTGTGTCAGGCCAGGAATAAATTCTCCCCATGAGGAAATATTAATCAGCTGGCCAGGTACACTAAGTGCTGCACTCAGACACAGCCTCCCAAAACAGCACCCCCAGGAGTAGCACACCAACTACATTGAATTATTGCTCCTTTTTTTTTTTTTTGACCACTCTGTCTGTACACTTCTACAAACAAAGTGCAATTCCCAGCATGGAGCATTTTCCTTGTATTCTGGGACATCTTGATGCATTTCCTTCTCACCACAGACCCCACCTCAACTCTATCTCCTTAAAATAAGATCTTCCCTAGGTCATGACTCCCAGAGAGATGCTGGTAGAAGAAATGATGTCTACCTATTTATTTCACCTCTTTTGTCCCTAAACAAAGGCAGAAGCACAGCAGTAGGGCACAGCCTGGAGCAAACACAAAAAAAAATGGATTGATCTATTTTGTCCCTGTGTATGGGTGTGAAAAATACTGAGGCTTTGTCAAGCTTTTACCTTCTGCTGGTACCCCAGGGAGCTGCATCCCCTGAGAAATGGGGGCCATGCCTTTATATTGTATTGCTCACGGTCTCCAGATTTCTTACCTGCATCAGCAGAACTGCTGATGCAGTTCTATTCCTCTGTTCTATTCCTCTGAAAAACAAAATGTTAGCCTAGTAACTGCTGATATAGAGCAGGAACTTGGGGCATCTCCAGCTTTCTACCATCAGTGTGTTGTATCTGATCCGAGGTCTGATAACAAGTCCATGGTTTTGGCCTATGTATCTACTTTCTCCTATTTATTTTATAGTTCTCTTTCTAATCTTTCCATCCCATCAAAGCTCTTCCCAGCTTTACATTCAGCTAATCACTAATTCCAGACGTGCAGTTGATTTACTGTTCCCGTACCAAAACCACTCCAGTTTCTGCTCTCAGCTACCCCGTCAGGAATCCCAAACCTCTGGCTTGACCTCCCTGCTGGGATGCCCAGGCTCCCACAGCACAGCTAAAGCTGCAAACTGGTTCTGTGAATGCAAACCAGATGTAAAATGCAACCTGGAGGGCAAGGCAGGGAAGAATTCCAATTGGCACAGGTACCAATGGCTCCATGTGGAGCCAGGCAGGGGAGACCCAAGCCCAAAGAAGGGGATTACTCACCTGCTGAGGTTTATCTCCATTCCCCCATAGCTCACCAAGCTCCTCTGATAATGATGGCCTGGAGCTTATGCTGGGAAGAATTTAGACTCCTGTTGGCTGCATTGCACATTAATAATTTAAATATATGGGACAATATATCAGATATATTTAAAATAGTACAATCTTGCCATGGTTTATACGGTCTTTTAAGATTTATGGGCTCTGGTTGAAATACAAGGAATCAGCAATAGAGTTAACACTTACCAGACTGTGCCATTACATCCATTTTTAATTATTAAGAACACAAGGCAAAGTTTGCAATATTTTTAACAGAGTTTTATGTGTTGTCACAAGTATTTAAATTATTGATGTGCCTCACATTCTAGTAAGCATAGCATTTCATAAGAACCATAGCTGGAGTATATAATTTTACTGGAGTTAAGACAGAAGGAGGAACCTCCAGAAGCAATTCCTGATGCGGGAAGGAGGTGGGTGAGAGCAAGACCAATTTTGCATTTCTCTTGGTGTTTTGGAGGGCGAGAACCAAAAGGCCCCTTCTCTGTGGGAAGGAAAAGAGATAGAAGACATAATTTTGCTTTTTCCATGGATGCTGAAGAGAGGGCTCCAAAAGGGTTGTAGGTGCCTCCTCTAGTTGAGAAAGGGATCAAGGAAGGGATATTTCACCTTTAAGAGCAACTGCTCCCTATAGCTACACCTGGAGCAGGTACAGCTCCACATCTGGGAACATCCCAAGCCTAACACATCCCCTCTCACCCTAAGCACCTTTGGCCTCCCAGCCCTCCAGCAAGACTGATTAGTGTTACACCAAAGCAGGGCACCAGAAGTAGCAGAAGAATCAATGTGGGCATCCCAAAATAACCACATAAGAAGTGTTAAACCAGCTCTCAGCTCCTTCCTCCTTCCACTTTTGTACCTACACAGAAACTTCTGCCCATACAGAACCTGAAGATCACAAGAGTCAGAAGAAGGACATGAGAAAGGAGCAGGACTGGAGACAGGTAGAGCTGATGAGACCCAAACTCAGCTGGACTGTCCAAAGTGACTCAGAGTCACTTTTGCACAACATCCTTGACAAAAGCCACAAGAGGCACCAAGACCACTCTACCACACTGGCTTTTCCCTGTTGCCCCTGTTTTATTACTGAATGGACTGTTTCTGCTGGGCACAGTTATTCTTCTTCCACAACTAAGGTTTGAACAGGCGGCCCTGGGGAGTAATTTTGGAAGCAGCTGCAATGTTTATTATCAGTGTGGGCAGGTTTTTATTACTTTAACAGCCATCTATCATGTCCTATTTGATTAGTTTCTACTTCTCACTCTGTGCCCTCAGAAAGGCTGGAAAGATTTCTGTGATGGAATGAGAGAAAGGATGGCAGTTCCAGCTCTGGATACCAGGGACCACAGCAGCTCCCCTGAGATCCATCCCGCAGGGACACACCAGGACTGATAGAGCTGATGGTTTGTACCAATACTGGAGAAATCTTTTAATTCCTTCTCTAGCAGGGATGGGTTGATGAGTATTTCAAAACAGTAAGAATCACTGGTCTCAATCCTATTTCTGTTTGTATTTTTGAGTGACTCTTGAGCAGAAAGGTTCATTTTTGCTGGTGGGAAACCATTAAAACACAAAGTGCAATTAGATTTAGCCTTTACATTCAATTCACTACCTCATCTGTATGCATTTAAGCAAGTACAGGAACCTGCATTCATTCACAGTCTGTTTTTTTCCAATTTTTTCCCTGTTAAACAATGTTAAGTAATCCCTTTACTATTTAGTAAATGATAGTTTATTTTCCACTTGTGTCAAACTGTACTTGGACAGCTGGAACTGAATGAAAATGCACAAATCAGCATTTTAAATAGCTTTCTACCAATTACAAGTTCTTCATGTGTGCTAGGTAATAAAAATATTTTTTATTAAAACATGCTTTGCATTTCAATCTGATTTAGTGCACAAAAGAAGGATTACTTGTGGTCAATAAAATTGAATTCCTTGTTTCTAATAACTGGGGCCAAAACCTTGGAGATATCAGAGGTAATTGAATAAAAATCAGATGCAAGAAGATAATATCATCTGAAGTTGAAGAAGGAAAACCACTTTCCTGAACTGCTTTTCAGTTTTGCTCTTACCAAATTTGAATTAATTAATTTTTGAGCTTTGTTACTGGATGACACTGCTTAAAAAATATATATATTCTTTCTGCAACTCCTGAAAACACCCTTTAAAGTGGAGACAGTCCTTCAGCAAGGTCTCTGAAGGTGTTCAACCTGGTTAAATCCATCTTTTCAGTAGTTTGAAGCATAAGAAAACTTCAGCAGTAAATGCTCTGCTTTAGCATTTTCATTTAATATTGGTCTTTTAAATACATTAAATTAAGATCTTAATATAGATGGTCAGAATTTCACACTTAATTTTCTAGTTTAGAAAATCTGATTACTTTCAAGCCATCTATTTTTGTCTGCCACATCTCCTATAAAGATTCCTTTGCAGGCAGAACATAAATCAGAGCTCCCAGGAAAAGAAAATTAACACCCACAGGGGGATGAACAGTAGGTGTTCATCCACCACATCAGCTGGGGCAGCCACACCTGGGCCAAGAGAGCACACAGGGTAAAAACTCTTGAAATTTTGCACATTAGAACTGAAGATTTAGTTCCTCCCCTTGCAGATACAACACTGCCCTGGTCTCCACACACTTCGCTTCTTCTGCATCCCACAGGATGAGAGGATTGTGAATATCCAATACCTGGAAGTGTCCAAGGCCAGGTTGGACAGGGCTTGGAGCAAACTGGGATAGCAGAAGGTGTCAGGGCATGGAACAAGATGAGCTTTAAGCTCTCTTCCAATCTAAGCCATTCTGTGATTCTGCGGAGGTTGATACGTGCTGAGGACCAGGCCCCACCTTCCCCCACATCCAGCAGCCAGTTTGGATAAGGATCCTGCTTCTTGCACTTTAAAAATGACAGAAAGTCTTTCCTCTTTTCAAGCTGTGGGTGGAGGTTGGAAAGGCTTCAGTTTCCTCACAGCAGGATCACCCCAGGTCTACCCATTGCTGGATCCCTTTTTCTTCTTCCACTCCCAGCCATGGGCAGGGGCACCTTCCACCATCCCAGGTTGCTCAGTGCTGTGTCCAACCTGACCTTAGACACTTCCAGGGATGGGGCAGCCACAGCTTCTCTGGGCAACCTGTGCCAGGGCCTCACCACCCTCAAAGAGAAGATTTTTTTTCCCACTTACACCAATCTGTTGTTACCTTTAAACCCCAGAGTTAAATTCTGATTGCCTTTTTTACCACATTATCACCTACCAGAAAAATAATCTGTGCCCACATCAAGGTATTTCAACTGCTGCAAAAATTAGGAAACACATTTCACTGAAAGAAGAAGTCTTCCCCCAGACCTTGTTCCAGAAGTCACTGAAAATCTGTACACAGTACTGGAGACGTGAAGGGTGACTCCAGGAATCAATGCTGATATTGGCTCCAAAGAGAAAATGAGGCTGACAGGGCAGCAAATTGATTTAGACATAAGTAATTACTTAACTTATTAGTGTCCTTGTCTGTACCATCAGCTAGAGTAGAGATGACAGGGAGCTCAGGAGGAGCCTACAAGCAGAACAGGCACAGCATGCACATCCCAGGTCCTCAGCAGCCTGGGACCACTTGGACTCCCAAAGGACCCTTCTAACTTAGTTGGTGATCCTGTTTGTACACATCCTTCCTTTCAAATGCAATCCACTACCTGAGATGTGTTGAGCAGCGATTTCTTCCAAAGGCAAAATGAGATACATTGGGAAAAGCACAAAAAATATGAGATGTAGAATGGAAGAGACAGTATTTGAGAGTCACAGGATGAGCAGATAGATGCAGACAGTAGGTGGAGAATGCACAGATGCTGAGGATCAGATGCTACCAGCCAGGGCTCTTTTTTGTATGATTCCAGTGATGGAAAGCCCATGTACCACAAAACAAAAAAATCCACTATTTTACACTTTGGGTGAACCTGAGGTGATGCACCACTGTTAAGGTCACATAACTTGGGGTCCAGTTTTGCCTAGACATAAAAATTAATTTGTGATGAGTTTAGTGCCCCCTCCCCAGCCCCTGTGCCCAGGCAGCAAGAAGAATCCTTTGGGCTTTGTGCCTGGATAGGGAAAACCTCCAGTTCCACCAGCACAGCCTGCACACTGTGCTCTCTCACCAGAGCTCAGTGGTGCTGACCTCCCTCCTGAAGAGCAGGTTCCACTGAATATTTGAGGACACTGAGGTGCTGCATCCTTGTGGCCACGTTCCAGACACACCTCACTGGTTATCCAGTGTAGTCATCCATCCCCAGCACCACCTCAAAGGGATGTTACATGGTGCAGGGAGAATGAGACATCACCCAAATCCATCCACACAGATACAAGAGAAACAACAGAAAAACAAGTCAAAACACAGGGTACATCTTCAAAACATTGGCCAGGAAGCATTTGGTGGGAAATGTAGGCCAGCTCCCACATGAGGGACATGCATTTTTCATGACCTTCCCCATCCTTGGTATTTCTAACTTTCAAACATATGTAAAGAGGGGTTTCCCTCCTCTCCTCCCACCAGCTGCAGCTTGGCCCTGCTGTAGACAGGAGCAGCTCAGTGTGGGTGGAGGATACCAGTCACCAAGGAGTCCCCACTCTCTTAAAAGCCAAGCTTGATCCCAGAAAATAAAGCAGGGAGTCCTCACTGAGGTGGAAAAAACAGAAATAATACACTCCATGAAGCAATAAAGTGCTGCTTGGAAGTGAATAAATGATCAACAAGAGGAGGAATTGATCTTAAAAGGTGCTTTCTTATTTTAATCCATCAAACAGGGAACTCACCTCCTGCCCCAGTCCCAGAGACTGCCTGTCTTGGGTGGACAATGCAGGAAACATCAATAAGTGGGTGTTCCTGGCTTGTTGTGTTTCATCTCAATATTTAGCATCCCCTTCTGTGCAGATGAGAGGGAAGATGCAGGAAGCCTCAGGATAAAGAAATGAAAACAAGGAAACGCCCTAGTCCTGGGAGAAGAACAACAGAGTTAATTTTTTTTTCATGAGGATTACACCGGAGGAATAAGCAAACCAACAACGTTCATACCAGCCTGGGAGCTAATCAGGGGAAGAGTCTCGCTTCACACACACTCTTATCTCTGCTCACTCTGTGTTTCACAGTTTCTGACACCTCACAAATTCTGGATGTGCTGTTTAGCACTCATACCACTTGCTCAGTGTCAGAGCATTGGCTGGAACTGCCACAATCCCTTCCCACAGCTGGAAATCAGGAGCCAGATTTGCCCATTGCCACCACTGGCTGATGCTGCCAATCCTGGTGGCCACCCAACCCAGAGCAGATCTCTAGGTCTCCACTTGCCTCCCTAAAGTGAGGTGAGAGGCTGAGGAAGGGGAACATCTCAATGGGAGCTCGCTCAGTTTTCCATCTTCAAAGCAAAATAGCAGCTCAAAGAAAAGCACATAAGCACATGGTTTTAGTTTTTTTTTTTTTTGTCCCCTCCGAAAACTAAATAATGGACACCTAAGCACTTTCTACCTTCTGAACTTGCTCACAGAGTAAGGACAGCATCTCTGACCATCTCACACCAGCAGCACAGTTCTGACCCCTCAGTAGAGGATGAGCTGCACCTGAGCTCCCACCCTGCTCTGTACCACAGAAACACCCAGGGCTCACAGCACAAGCCCCAGCAAGGACAAGTCTCACACCAACACCAAGTCTGTCACATACAAGTGCTACCAAAGCACAATATGTGAGCTTTTCCAGACTGAAGAATCCATCCTGGGGACATGTAGTTAAGGGCCCCCTTCAACTGAGGACAATTTTTGGAGAAAACATTCATTAAAGGAAGAACTAATCTTTCTGAAGTTTGCAGGATAACTCGTTCTCATTTCTGAGAAACACAGTGAGATCTCCCCTGCATCTGAGTGTCAAACAAAGGCTGTGATTGCTGCTCCCTAAAGGGACACCTCTCATTAACCAACCTTATATCTGAATCACTGCTGCATATAAATTCCACCAGCACAGCAGCCCCCAGACATCTGAACACAAGGTTTCTCCATGCAGAGTCATTTCACCAATCCTTCCCAGAGCTCTGACTCCCAGTCCTGCTTCCCCACTCCTCCACATGAAGATGTGCACGAGCAGCGTTTAACTCCTTTGATGGGAACAAGTGGGTATGTTTGCCTCCCCCATACAGACCATGTGGAATAACCTGCACACATGCCCAGGAGAGCTGCAGCAGCATTTTGGCCTCTGCTCCCGGCCCTATTCACTCTGTGATGATGAGAAGCACAGTGTAAGGCAGCTCTCCTGGAACCTCTGCAGCACATAAAGAAAGAAATTTCAATCACATCAGTTTGATGTCAAAAGCAAAAGGATAATGTTTGGTGTTGAAATCCTTCGGTCTGGGGCTAAAACTGAATCCTGGCTTTATCATACTTTGTGCTTGGGGGCAGCCCAGGTCCAGTGTCCACGTCCCCTCCTGCTTCTCACAGCTCACCCTTCCCTCAGGGCTGGACACCAACAAAAGGTGTCAGTCAGATGGGATATTTGTTCTTTTGTGGGTGGATGGTTTTTTTTTTTTTTTGAACCACAAAATCCCAATGAGTGGCAGGGAGTGGGTGATACAGAAAAGTTTAAATCAATAATGCCAACAAATACTTCATATCAGCCAATATGCTGAGTGACAGCAGCCCTTTCACAGATCCTGATGTCTTAATTGCAGCTGCTCTGTGCCAGCAGCATTCAGACTTCTCTCAGCGTGCCCAGGAGCTGAAAGTGAGGCACCAAAGGAAATTTGCTGGGAAAAATCTGCATGAAACCCAGGACTTGAGGCCTTGCCAGAGTCATAACAGGTACAGGAACAGCAGCTGTAGAAGATACAAAGCCAAAATACCAAGTCCTGAGTACCCCATTCAACGAAGCTTTTACCAGGCCACTGGGTATTTTACAGAAAAAATATGATTCTTATTTTCAGTACAAACAGATTGCAGTTGTGTTCATTACCCAGGCCTGCATCTCTGTTCAGTCTTAGCACATTGAATGCAAATAAAGAGAAGGAGTTAAGTTGTATTTAGCACACAGCCCACTGCAGGGAGCTTGCACTGGCAAGGGGCTCACAGAGGCATTTCCCAGGAAAGAAGCCAAAGCTGCCTCACAGCCCTCCGTGCAAATTGCTCACTGCTTCTGCACGGCTTGCAAGGCTTTTCCTTTGTTTTTGGCGCTGTAAACAAAAGTCCTGTGAATAACTACTTCTCACATTAACAAACACATCACAGAGTCAATGTTGTCCAGTGTTTATTTTTCCTTATTTACAGCTGACAAATTAGACAAGGAACACAATATTAGCTATCAGCACTAGCCCTTTTGCAACAAAAGCTGAACAAAGTTATTTTGCAACATTTCCAGCAGCAGAGAAACATGAGATTTTAGGAATCAACTTCCTGAGAAGCAGGAGAACAACACCCAGAAGTGGGAGCGTCTGTGGTGCAGCAGATCTGGAGGAAGAACATTCAAGATCATGGTGACTTTCTACCACAGTGGCAAAAGTTTCTCAGGTGGTGTTGGGGCATCTGTAGCAAGTGACTGCAAACCTAATGACCCTCAACACCGTTTACAGCAGGGCAAAACTTTGGTTAATCTGAGGCACTCCCAGCATTTGCTGCTCTCCTTCCCAGGTCTCATTTGGGCTGGGAAATATTTGGGGCTGGTAATGATGGAGGTACAAGCTGGACACCAAAGACATCTCTAACATGATGGCTATAGAGAGTTTCACTACCTGTGCAGGAGGGCATCCTGCATTGATGGCCTCAAGCTGACAGAGAGTAGGTTTAGAATAGATATTAGGAAGAAATTCTTCCCTGTGAGGGTGGGGAGGCCCTGGCACAGGTTGCCCAGAGAAGCTGTGGCTGCCCCATCCCTGGAAGTGTCCAAGGCCAGGTTGGATGGGGTTTGGAGCAACCTGGGATAGTGGAAGATGTCCTTGCCCATGGCAGGGGGTAGAGTGAGATGAGCTTTATGGTCCCTTCCAACCCAAACTACTCTGTAACTCTTCCACAGGGCCCATGAGGTAACACCAGCTCTCACCAGGTAAGACATTCAGCTGCCCTAGTGTTGGCAGCCCAGCAGGATATGAAAACAGATCAGAAAAAGACTTTCTCTGCTGCACGTTGTCACAATTCCCCAGCCTGTGCTGGTGGAGCAGCACCAGCTGGCCCTGGAGCAGATCTGCCTGGCTCTGGCTGCAGGGCCAGACACCCACCACCCCCATGCTGGTCAGGCCTCTTTTAAGTACAATTATTCAAAGGAAACTTTGGCTTTGCAACAAACCTCACTGAGGCACAGAGGCAGTAAGAGGATCCAGCCACAGAGGGAAAGGGCACACATTATTCCTTGTTATTTCATTTGTAGTTCAAGGGCATGCATATCTGTCAGAAGCCTTTTCCCCCTGCCCTCTTCTCCTGCCAGCTCTTTTATCACCAGCCCATAACCCCTCACACTGATGCAAAGCTGATCTGAGTCATAAAACTATTCCCAAGGCCAGCAGGCTTGGAGGGTTCAAAGCCACCCTGGCAGATGGCACCTCCCCACATGCCAGAGGAGACCCCACACTTTCCCACCAGCCCTCTCCTCCACATCCCCATGAAACAGGAACAGAAAACCTCCCACCATTTGCTATCAGAGCACCCAGCCCAGGATCAAACCTGCTCAGCCACGGAGGCAGGGACAGGGTGGCCAAGGGCTTCACTTGTCCCCCAAGGGCTCTGCCTGAGACAAAAGAGAGAACCTGGACAAAAAAAAAAATTAATATAGTCAGATTTTTAGATTCAGGAGCACTCCCTACTTTTGGACTTCAGCTTCTCAGCTCTGAGAAAATAAGGATACTGCAGTGCTCCATAATTATTTTTTTATCTTAATTTCCCAGATTAATATAGAATCAGGGAGACTTGCTTTCAAATGCTAATTTTTTTTTGGAGGGGGGGAAGTACAATCCTCTGAACTGGCTGGCTCTGACTGTTTGAAGGCTTTGTTTTAAAATTAAACTTCCCCTCATGGAAATTTCAATAGCTACAATATTTCCATGGCTTAGGTGAGCCAGGAGCAAAGATGACCTCAAAGACCTGTAGCAAATCACGTGAGCTGGGTTTTGCTTTGTGCACCTAAAGAGGCAAGAAATAGCCTGGAACTAAGCTCATGGAATGGAAAGCAGGATGGTGTGTCTGGCAGTGCTAAAAAATGCAAAGGCACCAGGAAGGCATCTCCTGCATAACTCATCTGCCTTCCAGCATCAACTCAGTACCTCAGCACATAACTGGGGCCAGAAGTGAAGCCAGAACACTGAAGCAACCAAAAAAAGGCAGGCTGGGTAAAAAAAAAGAAAGGATTTGAGTAGTCCCAAGCACCCCAGTTTATTTTCCTATTTTCCCCCAAACAAATTAACTGGGAAGAGTGACCAAGGTCTTTTCTACATGGCAGCACTCTCAGCATACAATTCATACACTCAACAATATTAGGTTTAAATTTCCCCTCAGGCTGTTTAAACACTTGCAAAAGTATCTTTAGGTTCTGGGATACCGTCTGCTCTACCCAAAGAAATATGATGGAAAACTAAAATTGTATAAACTTCTCTAGAGGGGGGTTGGTCCATGGGTGGGAGCTGAGTCCTGGCTGTGGGGAACTGGGCTCAGCTTTGCTACAGATTGTCTATGCAACCTTCACCACATCATTTCAATTTTCTTTACCCCATGTATGTCTGTAAAGGGTAGATAATTACACTTTCCAATTTTCTGTGTTTTTTGTGAGCATGGAGACACAAAACCAGTGAGGAAACTGTATACTCAGGCACTCAGACATGATCTTAGACCCATAGATCCTACTAAACAGCTTCAACAAAGCCAAGCTGTGCTGAGACCTCTCATCAGCAAAAGACTGGCTTTAGCAATGAGCAACTCCAGCTCCCAGACAAACATCCAGGGATGCTGTTCCCTGTGATTAAGAAGTACTGAAAGCATTTGTCAGTGAGCTGCCAAAAAAAACCCAGTGTTTAGAGTCGTTTTAGTGTTGCTTATGCAAAGACACAAACAGCTTAAAGAACAAACTGTATAAATCCCATAAACCAACACTTTTCTCCTCTTTTCTTGGTAAGTGCTACCCTTTACAAAATTAGCTGAAAAAGCCTCATCCCTGCTTGTCCTTTGCACATTCTCCCCAGATACATTTTACTGCCCAGTAAAGTGCAGCAAGCCCTTTTCTGCAAGCTTTGCAGTCAGTGGACACCCAGAAGAAACAAGCACCATTTTATTTATGTTTTTAATACTGCCCAGTAATTACAAGAAGCTGGTTGGTGCCTCAGGGAAATCCCACACCACATCTTTCTTTCACTCCAGGGGCTGGCAGAGCCTCTTGCTTTCAAGGCTCCCCTGCAAGCCCATGCCAAGCAGGCTGCAGCAGGAACCTGTCCCACCAGCAATGTCAATAAAATTACATGTATGGAAGCATCATAAGTCAATTTATTTTTTTCTTCCTGCTTCCCAGTAGAGCTGTAAGGGGAAGGTACATTTCTGTAAGGAACTGAGTGCATTTCAGTAACACTTGCCTCTTTACATAGAATTCAATACACATGTGCACACATACCCTCTCTTTAAACAGCCCTGCATGGAGCCCAAAGCCAGCACTACAGTCAATTCACAGATCAGGGATCACTCCTAATGGAGGCAGCATGACACAATTCATTTAATATTCTCCTTGGATTCAAAATAATAATATTGTCAACTAAATAAAAGGCAAGCATTCATTTGTATGTAAAACAGTTGGTTATATCAGGCCTATTTATGTCTGCTCTGCCTTCCAGCTACAAAGATTTATGACTGAACACCCAAGGGACCTTTACATATCTATCCAAATTCATGCATTTTTTAAATTAACCTGTGTACTGGCATCTTGTAGAACTTGGCATGAAACAGTAATATAGATTTTTTTCCTTTATATTTAGGCAAAGGAAGGAAATATTCCTGCCAATGACAGCAATAATGAATAAACTCTCTCTGGGATGGTTTGTCATACATAAGTTTAAATCTATATTTAAGTGTACAGAAATGTGTATGCAAATATACACACAGGCACATTATGGACACATGTGTTTATACACACAGAAGGGGGTTCTGCTCCTCCCTCTGCCTGTTCTTTTCCTTCTCCCATTTCAATTCTCCCCCAGCCTTCCCACCTTCTTGCAATGCTAGACTTGTTCCTCTTTCAGTATCTCCCTGGTGACGGGACAGAAACAGCTGCAACAAATTACTCAGTGTGCTTTTGTCATTAAATGTATTTTAAAAAGTGAAAGTTTGAAAGACAGAAGTGTATTTGTATAGAGGCAGAACCACCACCTTTATAACCCCTGGAAAATTACTGCTGGATGAAAGAGGTGGAAATCTGGAGGATATGGAATAAAACTGAGCCGCTGTTCAGACTAAGAAAAAAAGTTTCTTAGCTCAGCCATTTGTGTTTTGGGGTTTTTTTTCCTAAATCCTTTTGGTTGGGCCAGCTACATTACTTGCATTGTTTATGTTTTTAGCTTAGCAAAACTGCCATGAAAGAGACTCTGCATCTGATGTCCTTGGAAATTGGCTGAGCCTTGGGGAAGAAAATGGGTCCCAACCCAATTTCATGTTTTAGTGATGGGGAGGGTAAGACATCACTGGTGCAGGAGGGGCTGAGCTGCTGCAGGGATTCTGGAGCCATCAGGAATCTCTTCAAGGGAGTGGGATATCCTTTTGAGATGGGAGCAAAAAGGATTGTCCTGCAGGAGTCCTGGGATGGAAGCACTCAGGAGAGGCCTTTGGAGAGCAGAGCTGAGCTGGGGGGTGGACTCTTGGCCTGGCTCAGGTGCCCCACGGAGCCACACTGGGGTGGGAGCTGGGCCAAGGGGACAGATGGGATCTGCTTCTGATGGATCCCTGCAAACTCCACAAACAGACTACAGGAGCTGAGTAGAATAGCTGAAGCATAAATCTTCGGGGTTTTCTACAAGACTGTTGTATTTTTTACGTTTAATAATACTGGCTGAGGCAAAGCAATCAATCTCAAGTGAAAAGACCAGCATTTCCAGGTGTAGCTATGGCTACATAATATTTGCTGTCATGTCTGAAAATTTCAGAATATCTTGATTTTTTTTTAGAAGTGTCTCCTTGAGGTACAATTTTCAGCTGGTCTTCATCTCACACTCCTGCTACCTGGGTGCAAGTTATCTATCCACAATCTGGCACCTGCAGGAGCACAAAGGTGAGAACCAACACCTGGGTTTGGAATTACGACAGGGTCAGACAGTTAGGATGGACCACTCAGTTGTTCAGAAAAAGGTCTTCCCATCCCCATGGAGTTTCCTAGGACCCTGCTCCCATACAGGATTCACTTTTGCCTTGGAGAAGTGTTCCTGGCACGCACAACTGCCATCAGGTGCTCAGTATGCTGGATATTTTAAGGGATCCAAGCAGCTCCCTTAGTGCAGGTTGAAGAGCAGCATGGACGAATCTCACCTTTATGTTGCCATCAGCCCAATTCTCCTCTCCCTATGGGGAACATTTTGGTCAAGATCCCAGCCAATAAATCATTTCAGGAATGAGCAGGAGGACAGCACTGCATTTTGAGAGATGTTTGTGTATCTTGCACTAATGAGGCTATTGCCCAGAGGGGCTGGGAACCCATTTCAGTCATGAAAATTAAGTATTATTTCTTTCCTTGATAGAGTTTCCTCCTCTGCAGGGTGTCATAACTTTATACCTCACCTATCATGTAGTATAATCTGTACACTAAGTCTCAGAGGCAAAATTGGACCTCCAGGGAAAAGTTAGTCCTCAAATTTAAATATTCATTGCATAGCAAACCTTCACCTCTGCTTCCCTGGGTTAGGCTGGTGCTGTGGCTGACTCACATTTCCTGCTCTGGAAAATACCACCTTGTCATCAGGACAGCTGTGGAAAAGTCAAAGCTGGAGTCCGTCCAAAAGCCACCACAGGGTGCAGCAGCTAAAGATGACAACATATCATCCCTGGAGGGATCTTGGTTGGCCATCTCAGTTTGGCTTCTGGCTTGATGGATCCCTCTCTGTCCAATCTACCCATGGAGAAGCCAGGGCTTCCACCGGGGGAGTCTTGTTTTCTCCCTGCCTCCATAATCCCAAGACCACAAGCAAAAAAAACCCAACATCATCCCTATTTCCTGCACTTTGTCCAGTCATTTACTCTGATTACAAGCCATCAAGGTCAGAGGTGTTCCCTTTCTTTGTAGGCAGCCTGACACAAGGCACCCATCATTTTCCACCTCAAAATAGTAAGCAAAGGGAGTCCTCACTCCCATGATATTTAATGAGCTGGGAACAGCAGCCAGCAAACCATTTCTTACAAGGCATTTCTCAGAAAAATAATGACAAGGGCAGCACAATATCCCACCCATTAGGAGGAGCAAGTCCTGCCACCTCAGAGACTCTCACTGTGGGGATGGGAAGGACCCAGCACAAAAAGCACAGGAGAAAGTCTCCTCATCCAACCAAGCACAAGGTTGGCATTGTACAAGTCACGCTTGCAGCCTTCCTGGCTGCTCCTCATGTACAACATACCTCCGAGACTTGATAATAAATGTGCCACACTGTTCTCCTGTGCAGCTTTCCAGGTACACTGAAAACAGTCATTTTCATGACTAAATGGATGGAAAAGTTGCAGAACATGATGTCAGCTTGTTAGGTACCTCATCTCAGAGTTACACACACAATTATTCTCTCTACAAAAATCAAAGGTGATCCATCAATTACTGTCTTTTTACCCTCCCTACTTTCCTATTATTATGTACTTTTAAAATGTTGTATGCACTAACTAAGAATTTACAGCACACATATTGATTTTCCATTAATCTCACTTTACTGAAAATAATTTACTGGGAAAAACATTTTATTTTTCTTTCTGCCATAAGTCAAGCATGTGCAAACACTTGCATCTTAACTGAGCTCTTGCCCACTCACTGGCCACCAATGGCTCCCAAACCCATAGCAAAACTAAGGCTTTTAACATTTGATATCCATCAAGGCCAGGCTGGATGGGGCCATGAGTAACCTTGTCTAGTGAATGACATCCCTGACCATGGAAAGGGGGTTGGAATGAGATGATCTGTAAGAGCCCTTACAGCACAAATTTTCTATGATTCTATGATATAGTGTGAATGTAACCATAGAAAAAAAAAACACATTAGAAACCAGATTTCAAATGCAGGAACATAAGCATTGTCATCTGTATGTGTCCTTTCAATGGAAAGGAACACTTTGAGTGGGGAGCAAGAGTAAGCATTCAAAGTCATGGATTAGAAGGGAAGGGCCTGGTTTTCCCTGGGCTGTACAAACAGTTCTTTCAGTCCAGAGCCAGGCTCACACAGATGAAGACAGATTCATCCAGCCCCATGGGAACAGGTCGTGGCCATCCCCCACAGCCTCTCGTGGGATGTGGAACAGGCACATCCCCACAGAGATGTTCTGAACCTCCTGCCCCATCACAACAATCCCTGTCCTCCCCTTGCCAATGGTTTTGAGGTTTCCAGATAAAGAGCTGGGCCCTGCTGTCCTGGGGAAGGCTGAACACCTGCCCACCCATAGGAAGTGAGGAATTAATTCCTTGTTGTCTTTGCTGGTGTGCACAGCGTTTGCTTTCTCTATTAAATTGTCTTTATCTCAGCCCTTGAAATCTCTCTTTCATCCTCCCAATTCTCCCCCCATCCAACCAGAGGGGAGTGGGGAAGCAGCATGTGGGGAGCAGAGCTTCTGCCTGAGTATTAATCACAACAGTGATTACATAGTGAGTGAGGCTGAAAAAGGATTGCATCAGCCCCCAAATACTTTTCCTGTTTTTAAAAAATAGGATTTTTCCACCCTTTGGTTTTCTGGTGTACAACATTCTTCCCCAGCTGGAGCATGGCTGACCAGGGCATTGAGCTCTTTGATGGTCCCTCACCAAGTCCCACCAAAGAAAGACTGGAAGGGAGGGATTAAGGGGGCACCTGAGCTCCCTCTGCCCCAGCAGTAGCATTCACTGAAGCTTGAGACAGCCAGGGATGCTGCCTGCAGGTGCCAACCAGCCCTGCTCACGCTGGTAAGTCCAACAGCAGTAGGTACAGTGATTACCTTGCCATGCAGAGAGCTGTGAGCACACCTTCATAATAGCACAGGTGGATATTAAATGCTCTTTCTTGCAGTCCTACTGTTCCACACTATCGTTAGAATGAATGGGGACTGGGAGAAAGTCGGGGAAGGTTGTGTCTTTTTGCTCCCCTGTGTGCTGAAGATTAATTTAGAACACATTAATTACATTTGGATATGCCTGAAAGCCAGCAGAGGAGTGAGCAAGTGTCCTGAAGATAATTGAGTATTGCAACAGGAAAGTTATTTTGGCAGATTTTTCTTTGCAGGGAGGGGTAAAGGAGGAGATGGGAAGAGAGCTGATCAGGGACACAGCTCAGAGCTTCCCTCCTGGACACTGCAACACTGGCAGGCTCATCCCCAGGAGATTCAGCTGCTGCAAAGGGTCCCATCTTGCCCAGAGCAGTGATCTGCCTTCTGAAGGGTTGACAGGAATATACTGAGAAGGATATTCAGAGCCTTCAAGTATAACAAGGACATTCATCCTCAGATCTGTATCCAAACACACATTCCCCATAAAACTGCTCAATTCCAATACTCATTTCAATACTACTGCTTCTCCTTCAAAGGATCCTGACATCAAGAAAACCTGGCAAAAAACCTTCTGTAAGCCCAGCAGAAGCTATAACTGGGACTAGGTCAAGTCTGTGTCCTGTTTCAAAGCACTTCACCTTCCCACTCACCTTTACGCAATGCCCCCCCTCCATCCCAGTACACACCCAGCCCCCAAACACTTCCCCCAGAGCAGGAACACTTGACAGGAAAATGAACTAGATTTGGTAACTATATCCCCCAGGTGTTTTTTGCCCCTCCATCCCCATCAGTCATCTCACAGGCCTGGTGCACCTGAGGATTCTCTTTTGCTGCTCTGCAGAGAGGGAGACAATAGTAGCCCCTTCGCTCTGTTACGAAGCTCAGCCCATCTCCCAACAGCTCTTCTGAAAAGAAGTGTCTAAAATGAGACTTCAGTGCTGCTCTGCCCTGGATACACCCCTTAGGACTTCTCTCATATCACTCTGCCAGGCATTGCAGACTCTCTGCAGCAAATAACCACATCCTCCAAATAATATGTTGGAAAAAGGTATCAAGTCTAGTTCCATACCAGGGATTGTTTCTTTTCTCTTAAGTGCAGGTTAAATTATAACTTCTATAGCAGCTATGCTAAGGAACATAACACTTCTGCACAGTGGGAAGTCTGCTGTTCTTCTTTAACCACTGAATAGCTGCTCAGATTGAGTGACCCTCCCAGCCTGGCTCTGACAGAAGAGCCCAACCCCACAGCTCAGGGGGTCAATTTGTCCAGGGGTAATTTCAGCCCCTGATCTCTGCAGAAGAGCCAGGGATACACAAATCAGCCTCTTGTGTTCCCTGCCAGTGCTCCCTCCTCCTGGCCCCAGCTTTGGAGACATCCAGCATCCCTGTTCAGAGAGTTTCAGAAGAAGAAAATGGAAATCAGGATGTGAAGACTGAGGAGAACTCCTATATCTGCCATCAACAGACAGGTCTAGCCAACAAAAAATGTGAAATATTTGAAGTCTCTGCTCTCACCTCCTCCAAGGAGTCAACAACCCTGGAGCTTTAGTCCTGTCAATTTTCCAGCAAATATCCCAACTCTGCCATTAGACAATTTACTGAGATGCCTGAATCTCTTAATGAAGCCAACCCCCAGTGCTCTCTCGTACTGAAACCAGTGCTGTGACAAGTCACTCGGTGCCACATTAAGGCACAGGTCACACACCACATCCCAGCCTCAGCTCCCTTTTTGGGATTGCTGTTCTGCTCCCATGCAATACTTGGGTTCCTTCTGGGGAGGTGTTTGTTGGTGGCTGAGCAGGGCTGCACACCACGGGCACAGTACAGCTTTGCACCAGCCTTCCTCTTCTCCTCACCAGAGCAAATGCCCTTTGTACCACTGCAACACCTCCATAAGTGTGGTGGAAACCTGTGGTTGAGGTATTTTATGTAATTGTTCCGAAGTAGAGAACATTCTGGAGGAAATAACTTCCTTCTCCCTACCCACCACACAAGGAACCTGCTCTTCAGGAAGAAACACTTTGTGCTCAGCACCTACTTAGTCCTTTCCTGAGCTGCTCCAGTTTTCCAAAAATTCTCTTAAATTTTGTACAAAAGAAAAAGTGCAAACTCTTCCCCATTTTTTGACCTACATTCATTTATTAAATTATGGCTAAAAATAGAGCAAACTATGCAGAAATGGTTTAAACTGTTTTTGCACTTTCTCTCTCTTACCATCTATTTTAAGGCTGCTCTAGCACTCTACAAAGAAAAGCAAATGAGGGGTATGTGGTGGGTGGAAGAAAACATTGGCCTCACTGATGGGATAGCACCTCCAGCTCAGAGCCTGAGCCTCTGCAAGAACTGGATCAACTTGACTTCTCCTCATATCCCAGAGACAATCTTAAGGTGAACACCTGCAATTTGGAAGGGTTCAGGATTGGTTTAGGTGGTGGCCCAGCTTCTCTCCAGGTCCAGCTTTGGGCAGAAAAAATCACCCAGGGGCAGAACAAGTCTGTTGTCACCTTGGTGTTCACTCATGGCAAACCTGAGCAAGCAGCAGCTCCCTCTTGTTCTCTCCATGGCATGGAGCTCCCACAGGGAGTGATGGGAGGAGGAAAGTCTCGAGTCACAGGGCAAAGGAGCCCTTGGCCACAAAACTGCTTAAAGACTCCACCCACACCCTGAATGTCTCCTGAGCTCTTCAACATAAAACAACTTTTCCAGCCCAGGAATGAGTGTAACAAGCTTTTTCCTCACACTTACTGAGCTTGTGGATGAAGCCCTTAAGAGCATTTGTCTGGATTTTAGATGAAGGAGGAAACTTTTATGATGCCAACCCACAGCACACTGGCAACCTGTGAATGACTCAGCCTGCCAACCATTTCC
Source organism: Neodrepanis coruscans (assembly GCA_013400695.1). NCBI lineage: Eukaryota > Metazoa > Chordata > Aves > Passeriformes > Philepittidae > Neodrepanis > Neodrepanis coruscans. The sequence continues at coordinate 14,960 of VYZS01039577.1, read as the reverse complement.
TGACAGCAGAAACCTGTATTATTTTTCACACAGAAAATTAGCATCCTAGGAAAGGCAGAAGAATTGCTGCCTGACCTTGCCCAGTGAAGAAAAACCAGTGAGTATTTGGCCAAAGGCTTGAGGGAAACTATTGGAAAAGTGAGTTAAAAACAAGTACTTTGAATGGAAAGTATTACAGACAGATGCACTTCCAAGCAAAACAGCTGCTGAGCTGAAGCAGAGGAACTCCAGTTAGTCCATTATTGATCTCCCAGCTCCTCTCACTCCTTAGTTTTGCAGTTGTTTTTGCAGCAGGTGGCAGGACACAGGAGAAGGATATCACCTGCAGCAGGGCCTGGAGGAACAATGAAGGCTGTAATGATCTTAGACTTGCAGTGCAGCAAAATGCTGAGTGCTCCTGTTATTACAAATGTGCAGAGGGGACTTCCAGCCTTTTCCCTTGGTTTTAGTCACCTGGTCACTATTCCAATTCTTCATCTTCCTCGAGGCCTCTGGGCTGGTCCAGAGAGACAGAGAAAACCTGCCAATCTGCCACTTCTTCAGGAAGGGACCAGCACAGCTCTTCAGCCAGCCTCAAGCCTGGTTATGAGCACTGGTCAGCACCTTGATGAAGCCATAAAAACCACAGCAGCTTCACCAGAAAACAACTCAGCACCCCAGTTAAGATCACTAGCATCTCACCTAAAGGCCTAAATCTGCATTACAGAATGGTTGTTGCACACCTACCCACTCTGAGTTTGTTCACAAATACCCACAGCCCAGCCCTGCCCATCAAACCCTCGTTTCTCTCCTTCTCTCCAAGCTCAGACTCTCCAGCTTGGCCAGAGCAGCCCCCAGGCTCTCACAGCTGCCCAGCCAATGCAGAAGGCAACCACAATGGCAACAGATTTGGCAACTGATCATCAAGAAAACATGGAAGAGAAGCAATTAAAGTAGATTTTAGCAGCAGCTTTAAGCTGATAAAAACAGCTGTGGGTATCCTTAAGAACAGCAGGGACTGGAGGCACAGCCATACCTCTGAGCAAGGGCTCAGAGAGGCAAAGCAGCCCAAATGCCTGCCCAGGAACCATTCCCAGCCCTTGCTTCACACTCAACCTGCCCAAGAACTGTCCATGAGAGCAAGTAGAACCAGCACTCCCAGTGCCCATGGACACCCCCCACAGCCTGAACCTTCTGCACTCACCTTGGAGTGCAGCTGGTCACAGAGTGGCCACATGTGGCGTGTGGGAAAGGAGCAGGTTCAATAAGGTGCTGTCAGGTGCCAGGGGAGAGAGCTGTGGGGACCAAGACCCCTGCCAGGGCAGTTTCCCACATATTATTATAGTATTTATTTAAGGAAACCAACTCTTTCACTTAACAGCAGGCAACAGCTCATTAAATGCTTTGGGTTACCAGCTGCACCAGCAGTTGCTGAAGCATTAGCTCCTTGTCACCTTACTACAATCTGGTGCCAGCTGTTTCCAGTTCTCCTTCTCTCCCCTTGGTTCCTCCTTATTTTCACACTCTGTGCTCCCTCAGCCCCTGTACCCAGCCCTCCCTGCCCCATCAGGAGCTGTGCTGCAGAACATACCACAGGCAGCCTCTCTACCTTTAAAACTCTGCCAGCAGCTGGAAGTAAAGTGGGAACTCTCTCTGAGCCCTTAAAATCAGCTCCTAAATCTTGCAACAGCCAAGCCGTTGGCCTTCAGAGGCATGAGAATAGCAGGAAGAAGATATGGGAGAAAAACTGAGTAAAAACATTTCTTTACTTCAGGCAACTTCCAGGAGTGTGATCTACACAGCAAACTCAAGATTTGCTCACCTGGAAATGGTCCTGAGGGCAGAGCTGTGACAGCAACACATGGACCTTATAACAATTCTCTTCCCACTGCACAAACTCCCGCACCTTCCCCTTTCCCAAGGTCTGTGTTGACATTCCGCTGCTCATCTGTCTGTGCAGCAAATAAGATAATTTCAGGGAGAAAATCATATCAGCTCTTCTACTAATAGAAAGCATGAAGCAAAAATAAATTAAACAAAAGCTGACCTACCCGGGCATAAAGTGTCAAGAAGGGGCTGCTCTGCAAAAGAGCAGTTTCTCACCATTCCCACACCCATGCCAAGCCACATTTCTCCCAGATCCAGATGTCCTCACCCAGCCTAGAAAGGAGAGAGGACAGACCCATGGGTGGTGTGAAGGGGACAAGGAAACCAACAAGAAGACCTGGAACTGGCAACTTTCTCAGCCAAGCTTTGCTCCTTTATATAAATAGGAAGGGGAATGCCAAGTTTCAAACAGATCCAGATAAACCATCCCAATTTCTCTGGTTGGGAAGCGGTCAGGAGGGGGAGGGGGATAGGACTGGGATTCCTCTACTTGCACCAGCCACCCTCAAAATGATCCTCCAGCTCTTAATGACCGTATGAGAACGGGAGAATTTGTGTTTGGAGAATTTTTTTCTTTTAAAACCCTTTGGGTGCTTTTAAGGGCTCTAATTCATTAACCTTTCCTTGGCTGAGACCAGCTAATGGATATCGAGAAATGCAAAAAGCAATTAGGCAAATTCGTGGGGAGAAAAAATCCATCAACTTTATTAAACACAGGCCCTCAAGAAAGATGCCTGAGCTGCAGGCAGGGAGAGTGGACGTGGGCTGGGGAGTTGCAGTTGCTGTTTTCCCTGAATCCCTTGGCTGGTTTTGGAGGTGGAGGTGCTGGGGTAGACAGACCTTTGCTCTGACAGGTAATCACCATCCCCAAATTAAGCTTTATTGATAGCAAAGTCCAGAGATGGCTGACCTTTTAGAGCCCTCTCTATATACAGAAAATATTCACATTTTCATATGGCCACAAGACATCTCCCATGAAGAGGGAGACATGCCAGAGAAGGTCACTTTTGGGGCAGCTGGTGCAGTTCCTGCAGCAGCTCAGCAAAGCACAGCCTACACACAAGCAACAGTCAGACAGAACTATGACAGATATCTTCATGCTGTGCCTCTGTCTTCCTTGATACCAGGGAAATTCATAGCCATAAGGACACAACATCAGAGGAGTGATGTGAGCCTGAAGCTCCAGGATGATGCAGATAATGGTGACAGCACTGATCCTGTCTGAATGAGCTCTCTCTAATGGACAACACCTCTCCAAGGAGACCCTCTAAAAAAGCAGTTCATTCATAGAAATGAGAACAAATGAGCAATGTTGAATGAGAAACATGAGCCCTTAGCTGTGATCCAGGGAACGAGACAGGTTTGTATAAATCCTCTGTTTTTCTAGGAAAAAGAAACCACCTGCAAATGCACAGCCTGCTCTGCCTGGGAACCTGGGGTATGTGAAGAGGTGGGAAGTGAAAATTTGGGGAATTTCTAAGGTCCTTTATGAGCATTTTCTGAAGATTTTCTGCATGTGACGGTCTCCAGGGAGACCAAGTTATTATTAAACCAGAGCTTGGCCTCCTTCTTCCAGGATGCCCACACTGGTTTTGCAGCATTGCATAAAATCAGGCTCTGGATGCCATCACACATCCAGCAGGGAACCAGGTCCCTGAGTCCAGAATCCCCCCAGCTCCCAGAGAAGGATAAGTAGGGAGAAGAAGTAACAGGAGACACAAGCTAGAAGGAGGAATAGCTGTCAGAAATCTTTAACAAATAACTTACATTTGCAGAGGGTTTAATGTGCCATGTACCTGGACAGTGTGCTGTGAGCTGCCTCCTCTGGCACTCAGTGCAGTGACAAGGGCATCAATGTCACAAATACTGATGTGGGAGCCATGGAAACTCCTTCTTCAGCCAGTAAGAGATGGAGAGCCCACTTAAGGTTTCTCGGCTGGCACCTACCAAATTTGTCAGCTCCCTTATGTGGTGGGGAGAGATTCCTGCCAGCCAGGGCTACCTGATCCAGCCTCCCTGAGGGGAGACTGAGTGGATCCTTCCTGAGATCTCCTTCATCCCATGTTTTTATATTCTGTATTTCGTTTGCATTTCTCAGTAGTTTTCAGGTGGCAATAGCAGATATTCAGCTGTTTCATCCACATCTTTACTCAGAAGGTGAACAGAATAGCAGGCACTGACTGATGTGGATGGAAAACTACTACTCTGGCTACATCTGGAGGCCAATCTGGAGGTTGCTGAAAGCTGGTCAAGAGATTTAGGTCTCTGCCAAAAATCTCTGGGGCAATCACAATGATTAATCACCAGCTGGGAAAGAATTGGCCAAGTCCTTGAGATGATTCACATCCCTGCAATGCTCTAGGGAGACCTGTGTAATCATTCCAGGGAGGCTGATGGCCAGCAAGGCTGGGGCTGCAAGAGGTGTCTTCTGGTTGTTTGTGGAAGGGACTAGAATTGGGGAACTATAGAAGATCTGTGGGATCATGGAAGAAAAGCTGTAAGGAAGGAGCTGCCCCTTACAGTGCACAGATTCAGGGTGGGGGCACTGGTTAAATGGTGGGAATGGGCAAGATGCAAGGAGCTGCAGTCATTCCATGGACATGGCAGTTGTATCCCCAGAAGCAGGAGATGGATGGAAGCTTTCACCCAGCAGCTCTGGCCCTTTGACAGGTGCTCTGCCCCAGCTGCCTGGATGTGCTGGAGCACGATGATGGATATGCCCATCCTCTGGGCAGGGGTTGCAAAGACCAAGAGGAGGAGGAGGAGGGCTGATTTCAGCATGAAAACAAGTTAGAGAGCACAAGAAGATTATTTTCTGAAAATGCTCATGTCATTATTTAATAAATGCATAAGAAGCAAAATCAACAAAACCAAAAACTCCAATTAAAACAGGCTTTGATGTTGAAATGGATTTTTTACAGTTGTAGCAAAAAGGCGTCGTGGGAAGGGGTACATGGCAGTGTCAGCCTCTACTGCCCCTTCCCCTCATCAGGGCCTGTACCCCCAGCAGCATCCCACTCTCATCCCTGTCTGGCTTGGGAAGGCAGAGGACAGGGTCCCACTGCTGCCTGTTGCTGCAAAGGACTTCAGCTTTGTTTAGAGCTCCCTGTCAAAGCATTTTGTGTGGTGACTCAGCTCTGCTGCATTTTCATTATTGTTTTTCCCTCTTCCTTCTCCATTCCTCACTTTACATCTCCCCATTTCCCATGATTCTTCCCACTATTTCTTGTAGAAAATGCATGAATCTAATTTCCTCAGATGCCCTCTTTGTATCACTTCAGCATCTCTTATTAGGTGTTCAGCATCATGTGTGCCTCAAGTCTGCTCCAGAGCCGACCTCCCTTGGCATTCCCAGCAGCTGCTCTGTCTAGATACCTGTTTCCAAGGCGAGGCACTTACTGGGTGAGCTGGTCTTCTGTCTGTTGAGTTGTTGGGGTTTTTTATCACAGTTTATGAAACATCTGCTGTTTATAAATTATTTCTTTTGGATGTCATAATCTTTTCGGGTGTGTGAGCCAATAGGCTCCTCTGAGCAGCTGAATGGTGCTGCCAGCACTTGGAATTGGCTGTTGCTGCAGAAGCTGCACTCGGACGAGGTGTGCAGATCCCCATTCCCAAGCAAACATGTGCATGCACATGTAGAGAGTTGAGAGGACCTGGCACAGGTTGCCCAAAGAAGCTGTGGGAGCCCCATCCCTGGAAATGTTCAAGGCCAGGTTGGACAAGGCTTGGAGCAACCTGGGATAGTAGGTGGCATCCCTATGGCAGTGGGGTGGAACAAGGTGAGCTTTGAAGTCCTTTCCAACCCAAACCATTCCATGATTCAATGTACACACACAGCCCTTCTCTGTGCCATTGGGAACTTTTCAGAGTCCCCTCCAAGACACAAAAAGCCCCAGAGATGACCAACACAGGCACAAACTCCAGCCTCCTGACACCCAGGTCCGGCATGGACACACACAGTGAGCTACTGCACAAATACCTTTGTGTATTTTGAGAATTCACCAAAACACAGCTAAGACCTTTCAGACAGGCTTGTCCCAGAGGAATGACCCCCAAAGCAGATCCCCCAAAGCCTCTGACACAACACCCAGCCAAGCAACAAACCCACCCATGTATGCCTGCTACATATTCCTCTGTGCAGAGCTGGAAATGCTGACAGACTGTGGAGGAGCCACGTCTAGTACTGAAATTCTGCTTATGAAAAGTTAGGAAAGTACAGGAAAATTACAAGGAAAAGAACCAAATAACTGATACATTTGAACATCAAAGTGCTCTCAGCCAGCTCTACCCCATTATTTATGGTTTACTCATGGGTTTAATTTTTCTGCTTTGTTTTTTGTTCATTTGTTGTTATTTCCTTGAGAGAACATGAGAACCCTCTGGGGAATCAGAAGATTTTCTTGTTCTGCTTAGAGAAAATTCTCAAATGATTATAAAAACAAGGCAAAATCAATAGAGGATTATTATCTGCAGGGATTCAGCTGCTTTCTGCCTCTGTGACGGCAGAGCTCTGACAGACCGTCCCCCTGACATTGGCTGCTGCTCTAATACCAAAGTGGAGAGGAAAGAGTACACATTCCTTTTTCACCAGGGAAGGCTATTTTAGCTCACTTTTAACTCTGGACATAACCAGAAGTATTTCAGCCCCCAAACAAAGTTTAGACCAGCTCCCTGCACATCACTGCAGGTCCTCTGCAGGCGGACTCGGCAATTTGTCTCCTTTAAGGATCTTCTGAGTCCCTCTACAAAAGCAGCTGGAATAGGGGGAGGAGAATCAATCCCTGCACTCCCAAACATATCACCAAACCATCACAAAAAGCTGCACTAGGAGTGATTTCCTTCAGGTTTGGGTGGGGTTTTTTTTTGGGGGGGTGACCATGTGTACCCTGTGAACAAAGACCAAAGTGTTGACACACTACCACTTCCCAGAGGTAGGAGCAGACCCTGCACATACAGGTGGATTCTTTAGAGGTGAGGACAAACTCAGTGAGTTAAATATTCACTGATGGAGAAAATCACCCTCATGCCACAACCATAAAATTTCTGTCAAAGTGTTCTTGCTGGGCGGTTTCTCTAGAGACACACACTTTTTGTGACGTGATATTGTCTCAGAAGCCAGTTGGGCAAGGTGAACACAAGGACAAAAATGGATTTAAGGCCTTTTGTGTAGGCACGGGGGAGGTGACCCACCCTAAGTGCCAAAACTCCCTGTTTCTCCTTTCAGGGAGGCTGAGGAGAGGTTTGGCTCAGGCAGAACTTCCCAGAAATGAAAGAAAAAAAAAAAAGGCACCACAAAATAAATCTCTTGAATGTCTTAAAATAAAAGAGACTGAGGATATTTTTCAAATAGAACAACAAAACAATGAACGAGGAGTGGGAGGAAAAGCAATATAATGAGTAAATAGACAATTAGGTTAATCCTAAGGAAATTGGTTAATTCCCAGGTAGATAGCAGCTGGGGACTGATTAATTGTTATGCCCCAGGACGTGCCATGCAGGGGATAAGATCAGATCTTCAGGAAATGTGCAGGGAAAAGTACATCCTGGGGGCTTCTTCTCTCTCTCCTGGGACTGGACGGCCCCTGGGGTCCTGCCAGGGCTCAGCTCTTCCTCATCACAGGAATGATGCTGCAGGAGGTCACTGCTCCAGAGCCAAGAGGAGTAGGAGAGCAGCACAGGAGCAGGAACTTGACTTAAATGAATATTCCATGCAGGGGTGAACTGAGCCTTGGCTGAGAGCAGTGGAAGCTATAGGGACAGAAAGTTTGTGCCAGGCAGGGATGAGGCAGCTCTTCCCGTGGACTAACAGCCAGGAAAAACAGCAGGAGCACCATCATGCCTACAGGCATTATTTTTATCTCCTCAGGATTAAGATGAAATGTTATAATCATATTTATCTTGCTTCAATGGAGATATATTAGGGATATAATAAGAGTGGAGTCTGACATTCAGATATGAATTCACCACGTCAGTTCTGTGTTGTGTTATTCTTTATCAGCTTCTTGTATGACAAGATTAAGTAACATTATTTTAGTCTTTTACCCAGAATGTCCTGTCTGGGATGGATTCTTTGAGCTCTGGTGATTTTTTTCAGCTAATTTCTGGGGGTCAACACAGGCACACAGGGAATATACTGCTCAAGCCACTGGGAGATCTGGTCTTTTTCTCCATTAGCCCAATCATGAACTTACTGATTAAGGTTCCAGTACACCCAGTTAATTTTCTTGGATAAATAAACACATGGCCAAGCACCTAGAGCAATTCCTACTGGAGCTGGCAGGCATTCTTCTGCTCCCAAGGGGAGGTATCTACACACATGGCACCAAAATGCATGATACAAACACCAGGGTGAGGTTTTCTGTCCCTTCAGGCAACCAACAGCCACGAGCTGATGTGGTTCTTAATTTAATCTCTCATTAACAAACCAGGTCTGGGCACTGCCCTGATTCCTGCTCACACTGGAGCTGTACCTGCCCTTGGTCCTGCTCCAGCAAGACCACCCATCTCTATACACCAGAACAGCAATTTTTAACCTTTTTTAACTTACACCTCACTCTTTTCCCCAGCAGATGAAGTTGCCTGTATGCAAATTGAAGCCCCTTACAGTGATTCTGTTTTGCTGGAGTCCTCAGCAGACTCGGGTCAGAGAAGGAGCTCTAAAACAAAGCTCTGGTGTCGCGCTGATGATTTCTTGGCACAGGGATGCCAGATGTCACCATGATGCCCCCATGTCAGTAGGCACAGCTAAAAGCTTGGCCAAGGCTGGCCCTGCAGCTGCAGCAGACAAACCCCAGTGTGCTGAGACTTGCTCGTTGCAAACCCATCCCCTGCAGGAGCTGCCAACACTTGAGCACCTCGCTGATACACAGGAGAAAAACATAATATTTCTTTGCCCCATTGCAAGGCTGAGGATTAATCCTAACTCTCATATAAACTACCAAAACAAATGTAAATTGGCATTTGGAGGAGAAGAAAGGATAAGACCAAAGACGTATTTTCTCACTGCACCTGCTCTGGGTGTCTGGCCACAGGCACAAGCATCCCAGAGTGAGCTCTTGTGTTTGATACAGCAGTAATGGTTTGAGAGGTAATGAACACATCTCTGCCAGGACACGGGTTACTACATATTTGATAGTGATGTTGTAACATTGCTTATTCTCCATTTTTCCCTCTCCCCCATTTGAATAGTTTTCCCTTGCACAGCTGCAGAAAGAAACTTTGGAAACTTTTCTTTTGGAAATCTCCAGCCATTGTGTGTCAAGGATAGAAATGTGTTTGAGCTAACACCCAGCAAAGCAACCCAGAAATGAAAGAAGTCAGTGGGGTGGGTTTTGTTGTGTTGACATTCATTTGCAATAATGCTGAGCATGGGGTAGTGTTATTGTTACCCCACAAAAACAGCAGCAGCCACCTGGAAGTCAAAAACACAGGTACTGCACTGTGGAAGACCTTGGAGGTGCATAAGCAAGGCTGCTCTGGATCAGTGAGTGGGGGGCCAAAACACCTCCCACTGCTGGATCATATATCCATGAAAACCACTGTGGTGGGTGCTGATGGGTGAGGAGTGTCAGGCAGATTTGTGAAGGAGCTGGGATGGAAGAATGCTGGAGTGGGAGAAGATTTGGGATTTTGACGTGATCACTGGTGGAACTTTCACTCTAGGCAGCTCTTCTATTTTGCATTCAAGACCAGAAATAATCTTTGGGGAGCTTTTCATCCTCAAATCAAACTATATCAAGGCTCACGACATCAACAAGGTATTTCTCAGCCCTTCAGCTGGATCCAGGGACCTCCGAACTCACCTCTGTGTGGGCTCTGCTTGACAAGAGCCAACACAATGCTGAGGAGGGAACATCAGCTTGTTCTTCAGATATGCAAAGACACTGACACATGATCTCCAACAGCACCAGCTGTACTTCTTGGGGCCATTACAGATAACAGTTTGATTAAGAATTAACAAATGTGTTTTACCTTATTTCTGTTGCTGCTGGCAGTAGCAGTCCTCAGCTGAGAGCTAAAACCTGAGCAGAAAGAATTCAGGTTTTAGCTAAAGATAAGCTCACTTTTGTTGGAAATTCCTCCAGGAAAAGTTTTTGAATTGTCTTTCTAAGGAAAAGTAAAACCTGTGGCATAGGCTATGAGAACACTTTGGTATCCCATGTTGATGTGGGGACAGCAAAGCCTCTCACAGGTGACTTGCCTTAGTGTCCCAGGAGGGATATCCTTCTCCAAGGATTGTTGGGGATCCCAGAGGCCAAAGTCTCACTCTTGTGCTCCTCAGACAAGGGAAAATCTGACCTAACTCGTGCCTGGATGCAGCAAGGATGCAACTACAGAATCAAGAAGCCAAAGGGGATATTTGACAATGTACTTGGTCTTGCTAAAATGAAAAAAAAAACAAATGAAACCAACCAAACCCAGACACATACAAAAGAAAATTCAATAATTTTTTTCTAATGAAGCCGGTGAGATTGCTCTTTTTTGGCCATTTACATATAAATTGTTCTGTAATAGCTCTGCCCTCCTTCCCTTAGTGTGTTGTTAATGAGCTGTATGAAAGGTCAGGGTCTGAGCAGTGCTGCTGCAAGGAGGTGGTGAGATCCTGTCCTTTCCCTACCTCACTCCCTGCTGGCCATCCAGGCCAAAAATATAACCAGTCACCTCAAAGGTGCAAAAGGAATGCTGTCCCAGTAACAACACATTTTACATCTCATTCCCAGTGAGATTTGGTTCCTTTGTGTAGATGATGGTGTGTTATAGTGGCACAGCTGGCAAAGGGTTTGGGGATCTGCTGGCAAGGGGATTCATTCAGTTTCTCTTCCAGCCCAGTGTGCTCATGGCTGCCAACCTGGTGAACCCCATCATGACAGCATGACAGAGATCAGCATCACCTAAACGAGGACATTTGTCCCAAGACATCTTGGGACACCCTGACATCACTTTGGCTCTTTCAGGACTGCTCAGACACAGAGCTGAGCACTCCCAAAAGCAATCTCTGGCAGGAAGATCTATAGAGAATAAACCAGTATTGTGCAAAGAAAAAATAATTACATAAATTACCACCAATTTTGTATAATTTAGAGGACAACCTTGTCCAAGGAGACAATTAAACATTTCTCAGAACAAAAAGGGAGGTAAACAGTCTGAACAATAAATGTCTAAAGTCAGAGAGAGTGTGAAATCCCTCTTTTTATTAGTAATATCATAGTGCTTCAATTGCAATACTTGCCTGAAGGAAGGAAAGGGAAGTTTTAACCCAGCCTGTCAGATGATCCCACCACAGCATTGACAGGACATCATTCCATTGCAAATCCTGACCCTCAGAAAGGTACTATGAGGAACACAAGTGATGGTGGTTTCCATGGTGTCCCCAGGCAACCTGTCCAAGGCTGCTACAGAAAACCCCAGGAAAAGCAGCCTCTGATGGCCATGGACACCTCAGCCCTTCTCAACAGGCATTCAGGGCCAGCTGTGAACCAGAGGTTGAGCACCAAAGGAAAAGGGATGCTTAGGATGACCAAGGACATACTAGTACAGACTGTGAGAGACACTCGTGTCCCACAGTTCACAGACTCTCAGCTGATTAGCAGAAGGCTCATTTACAGGATTTAGTCTCCTCCCTCCCCTGTCATCCCCATAGGAAGCAAACACTTTTAGCTGTAATTGATGGACACAATTCACTGCAATCAGTATTTCAGCAGCAGGTAGTTAACCTTCAGGTCAGGGCATGGTTGTCGCTATTTGACTTGCTCTGCCTGTCCCTGAATTTAGAACAGGTTCAGATTCCTGTTTGCTTGCTGACCCACCAGAGCAGACAGCCCTGTGCTCCTCCATCCAAAGAAAGCTGACTGCTCAGGGAGCAACGTGCTTCCTCAATTCCCCTTGGATGCAGAACCAACCCCTAAGAACCGCTGAGCCACCACAGCTGCCTGTTCTGGTAACAAGGCTGCTCCTCCTAGAGTGAACCTATACAGGTCATACATGCAGACACAAATGCAAAATTACCCCAGAACCCAGGCTAATATTTAGATAAAAAGTGATTTGTTTGTCCTTTAAGTTCCTAATGATCTGCATTTATTTTAATTGGCACTCGTGGAAAAAGCATTTACAGACAGCAGCTGGAAAGGTGTAATCATGTTCCTGTCTTAGGCATATGCACCAGCCTAGGGGGATTCTGCTCACTAACAAAAAGAGGAAAAATAAAGAAAATCAAATAAAAGGGACAGCCATGAAGACATGGAACAAGCTGCCCAGAGAGGTTGTGGACTCCTCATCCCTGGAGGTGTTCGAGGCCAGACTGGATTGGGCCCTGAGCAATCTGATCCAGTGAAAGTGTCTCTGCCCATGGCATGAGGGTAGAACAAGATTGTTCTTAAGATCACTTCCAACACCAACCATTCTGTGGTTCTATGACTTCTCATGATCTGGACCAGTCCCAGGCCAGCATGGGTGGCTTTGCCCCTTGCACAGACAGTGCATCCAGTGCTGGAAACAGATGATGTCTTCTGAGACTCCAAGGGCAGGACAACTAATGGGGCAGTGCCACCCACAGTGCTCTGCAAGGGAAGTGGAAAAGTGGCAGAGAACCTTGCAGGAATGATGAAATGCAGGTACTTCCCTGGAAATAGTAACTCACGGAGCTGCTCTTCCCCAAACCACATTTAATCATGTTCATGCCTCCCATATTCTAATAAGAACTCAGTTTTCCTTCCCCCCATCCTCAGAAAATAAATGGCCAGTCTTTATCAGCTTAACTCTGTCCTAGAAAACTTTTTGCCTGTGAATAATAACTTCTTTTCAGATTGTTTTGAACAATATCACAGCATGCCTCAGCAGCTGTCTTAAATCCCCTCTATCCTGGATATATTATCAAAACAGCTGAAAGCCAGCCTGGCCAGAATATTTAAAATTCGAATGGAAAAAAAAAACATAGGTTAACCATCAGTAAAATAACAACCACACTGGACCAAAAATAAACCACCACTCATCCAAATTAAGAGGAGAAAGTTCCAGAATACAAATAAGGGTTTACCAGCACGAATTGCCTCAGCCCCAGTGCAACAGGACAGAGGCAGCCCTGAGTGCTGCAATAAATGCTGGGCTGTCAGAGGTAATGGTTCCACTCACAGCCTGTCCCTCACTCCAGCTCAGGCACCTTTGTGTCACCACACATTGGAGCTGACTCTTAAATGTAATTTGTTATTCTGTTACGGTCATTTTCTATATTAATTTTATGCGGCATCAAAAGCCCTTTCATATGTTAAACTCTAATTCATATGCTAATACCCAATTTATGGCAAGTTAATTATTTTTTGTCCAATTTATTACTCAGTGTTCACTGTGGAAGGGAGAGGCAGCAGCAGGTGGATTTTGGCACTTGGCCACGAGGGTGGGCAGGACTGAGCCAGGTAACACGCTGTTGCTTCCTGAGTGTGATCCAGAGTGGGCACACCATTGAAATCCACTCTTGTCTGACACAGCCATCCCAGTGCCAGCTAGTTATTTCCTTACTGTTGGCATCTCTGGCAGAGAGATTGGAAAAGTCTGCTCCAAAGTTTGGAGTGGCACTGCTCAATCCACCAAAGCTGCTTCCCTCAGGGCTTGGGTTTGTCCAACTGCTCCAGAGCATGTGCCAGGAAAGCAGGGATGGGGGATTACTGAGAGCATGCAATTTTTAAAGTGATCAGAAAGGCAGAAATCAGACAAAATGGAACAGGCACCCACCTCTGCTCACAGCAACCACATTCTATCAATCCATTTTATGATTTTTGCCCTGTGCTCCTTTGACAATGACCATGGAATAGTCACTGCAGTGTCCCACAAACAGGCTCTCAGCTGTCCAGGACAGGCAGGATGGGAACAGCCAGGGACACCCTGATTCGAATGCGCAACCCGAACACAGAACATTACTTTACCCTTCCTCCCATCCCAGAAAGAGTTTTGCATGTCAGGAAGAGCACCCAGACCTCTGCTACAAGGGTGCAATCAGAGCTACAGTCAGCTGGACATGTGGGTGAGCACAGCAGTCTCTTGGAAGTGTGTTCCCATTCCCCAGCCCACTGTCACGATGACATGTCTGGGTGGCATCACCCCCCCATCACCAATGCTGAAGGGGAAAAAATCTTGGAGGGGCCATGGAGCAGGGATGGGGAGCATATGCTAAACATAAAAAACCCACAGTAGCAGTTTAGCCTTCAACAATTTTTTTTTAACAGTCTATTTTCTGCTTGAGGAAGCAGGTGCATTTCCCATCCTCGAAGCATCAACAGCCGACAGGCTGTCGGAGGTGTGATGGCTCCGGGACAGTTACACTGCCTCGGATTTCACATTCCTGACACATCCGATAATTATGCCAAATGAGCTCACCTCATCTCCAGCCTTCTGAGCTGCACAGATTAAATTAACTGAAAGCTGTTAGTGTCACAGATGAGAAAGGCAGGAAGGGAGAGGCACCCCCTGTGTAATAGGGATGGGACAGGGCTCAGGTCCCCACCACCACTGCCTTGGCAGATGATCCACCAAAAAGAGTGAGGATCAACCTTCTGCTTCCCCCCCCACCGACTCAAACGGCCACCTCAGATCTCCCAGCACTGCTCGTGGGAGAGACATTGCACTCGCTGCTCTCCCCCTCCCCCAGAGCCAGACATCGCTTCTCCCCATCTCCCCAGCTCTCTTTTCAATTAACCCTTTTTCTCAAATCCTGCACTCAACACCTCAGCCCATCCAGGGGATTTTGCACATACGTATTTTTGCTTCTCCATCTTGCATTTTTACCATAAAACCCCCCTACGATTTATCCGAACGATATGAAGGAGCTCCAGTAGGCAACATGAAGCTGTAAGTCCCTCAAGCTAAACTGAAAATTCATTTCATAATCCTTAGATAAAAGCTTAGAAGCCAGAATATTCATTACCGACCAGGGCTCCATGAGCAGCCAGGGTAGTAATGGAATGGAGCAGATTTGACACAAGGGATGTTGCTACAGAAATTAGCCTGTCATAAGATTACAGGGACTAAGTGTTATTAGATGATAAGGTGTGATGTGTTAATATTAAATTATCTCACCAGTTTAAAAAAAATTAAAAAAGAAA
>VYZS01039574.1:29110-68177 GCA_013400695.1 Neodrepanis coruscans | reverse complement strand
GTTTTCTACCCTTAATATTCCAAGTTACTCAGCTACCTAGCTATAGTGAAATCCCAAATATTAAGCATACCCCGTATGGCATCACTGGCAGAGGTCAAAAGAGGTCACCACATTCCCATCTGACAGTCTGTTAACAAAGAAAGGTTGTGGTGCATTCACATCACCTCATTCTTGAATGTACAGGTGTATTGTAAATAAATTCGCGGAGGATTGTTTCTATTTTCTTCTTTTTCTTGGGACATCATGAGACGACCAATATGATCAAAAGTGAAGCCTTTATTTCCTGAGCATCAGACATATTCTTATACTAATACTATCTCTAACTTGCTTACAGCTTCTAATAATATCACTATTGGCAGACAGTTCTTAGACTATTATTATTGGTTAATAAACTTATGAGCACACTTCTACACATTCTAATTGATCACATTTCCTTACAGCGATGTAGGTTGTGTTTGGCTTATTTTCTTCTTTGTCTAAGTTTCTCTCGCTTATACCAAGGTCAGTTATCTTCTCTTGCATACCTTTCCCTTGAGAAAATCAGGTCAAACTGACCCAAAACATGTTATCATCTAATTCTCCCATGAGAAAGCCAGACTGTGCAAAATGCTTTTCTCACGAGATGACTAGGCCGTGCTGGATGCTCCTTTTTACCGAAATGCTGGGTTGTGCAAATATCTATTATTTTCTAAAAATTTCCCAACACAGGTGTTTATCAGTGGTTAGGGAACCTTTTAGGAAATGATGTGACTTAGTGTCAAACCGCAGCTGGAGTCCCTGTTTGCCACTAGGAAAAAGCATCTGGTCCTTCCTCTGTAAATCTTATTCCATTTTAGCTTCTGACTCTATACTTCATAAATAGTATCTTCCCTCCCACCTTTCCTAGACTCTTAGTCTTCATATCTTATTCTTATATGGAGATTTTCACTTTAAAATATCCAACAGTTTGTGTATTTGTACAATAGCATTTGATGTTTATTGTCTTGAAAGACCATGTTACCCTCATTAGATAAAATGTATTTTGAAAGAGATAAAGAGAATATTAGGCTAGCTTTGGTTTTGTTTTGTTTGTTTGTTTGTCTGTTTTCTTCTTGAAAATCCTTGCTTGCAGTTCAGGAGTGAAAATACAGATAACAAACAAAACAAGCTACATTGTTTAATTTAAATAATATTACTCCTAATTCACTATTACAGATAGCAAATTTCTGCAAATTCAGAAATAAATTCATAAATTCAGAACATATTTTCTGTTTGAGAATAGTACCGTTTTATATAGCAGGTGTGGTCACCTCATTGTTGTGTTATGAATTTTATACAGAAAATGTTCTCTGTGACAAATTTTTGCTTTTATAATCATATGAATAAAGTTGTTGTGGTTTGTTTTTGTTTTTGTTTTTTTCCTCTCATAAATAACAAATGGTATTTAGAATGGTACTTAGTAACCAGAACTCTGGTAGAATCTATGTGCCTTCTTTCATGAATGCAAGTCAGAGAATTCTTACCCCTTTCCTTAGCAATTTTTAGGTGAGTTATTCAACTATGGGAGTTTCATCAATGAAGCAAAATAAATTTAGATCTCATTCTTTGCCCTCTTTCTTCTGTCCTTTATTTCTTAGTCAAAGTGGTGTAGTTCTCTACTGATTTAGTTACAGTGTTAAAATGTGTAGTCTGTGGTCAGCAAAGAAGACCAGAGCACAGAAAAATATTAATAAAGGTACTGTCATAGGGAATAGACAAGATGGGAGGTTACTTTCAGTACAGATCATATTGGTTATTACTACTAATAATTAACTATAATAATTTTTATAATAATTATCAAAACAAGCTAAAACATAGGCATCTAATATCCCTATGACATTACAGACTGGTTTAGACCTTATTATTATGAGTTTTTTAAAGCTACATCAGTATTACCAGGATTTTGTAGTTTGCATGTACCTTTAATATTAATGTTTTACTCTAAAGTAAAAGCTCTTCACATAGATCCTGAAAATCAAATACAATCAATTTGCTCAGAAATTGTGACTGACATAAGAATTTTGTCAGTGAAAGTTAACAGCAAACATAATTGCTGGGTCTCTCTTATTCATGACCATATCTAAACAATCTAAATAATATTAGTGTAATAGCATTGGATCTATTGAAAATGTCTCTACCAGAATAGTTTGCACATAATACACTCATATATATTTCTATTAGCATTATGTATGGGAACCGAAAAAGAATATTAATTTATTGTGTTATAACAATAAATGGTTCCCTTGATTTATTCCTGTTGCCACAGAATATCCAGTCAACTGAGAAACTGGGGCATTCGTACTCTTTCTTGATGTACATTCAAATTACACTTAAATATTAGATAATGAGAATCACATGGTAAAGGTGTTCCAACATACAGCTGTTTGAATGGCAGCTACTTTTGCTAGTGCCTTTTTTAGACTAAAACTCTGAATTTCTTTCCTATTTAACATGCAAATTGCATATTTGATGATAATTTTTTGAACAGCCTTAAATTTTGTCATATGTGGTTTAGAATATTTGACTTTATCATGGGAAACAATTTTTAGTGAATAAGACATTAATTACTCCAGTTGACAAATACTCAGATATTTCAGAAAGGGATATTGTAGTTTTTCTAAATATCACAAACTGTCAGAAAAATAATTTTCAAGGGCTTCTTATGGAATTCTCTTCTTTTTTTTTAATAGACATTTGTTGTATTACTACAAGTTGACCTCATTTTCTCCAAAAGATATATAATGAATTGTTATTAAAGAAATACATTTTAGTACAATTAATGGGTACTAATCATTGTATCACCTACTCTGATTATGACACTGTCAATAGAATACAGTATGTTAATGAATAAAACAGTTTCTTTCCTTCACTGCCTTATACTTCCTTTCCCTTTTACATGAGGTCTGCCTGACCTGTTTTTGTGCTAGTCACTTTTGCATCCCAAAGAAAGAATACAAAAGTGACAGAAATTCACACTCCACCAACTTTTGTAGTTTAGGAAGATATTGGTGACAATATAGGAAGGTGACAAACACTGAGCTTCCCCCAAAGTAAATTTTTCAATAATAATCTGCTGTAACCATGAAGATTAATTTTTGTAGTACGTTTGTGTTCTGTCCTTGTTTACCAGAGCTTTAGAGAAATGTGAGCAGCATAGGACTTGCATATTCTTGTCATCATGATGATGGAACTCCCTTCTCTCACTGAAGTGAGTTCTGGAGGACTGAAAGAATAGAAATTATAAAAACAGCCATTGAAAACTGCCTTGCACATTGTGGTGTGATCTTTAAAATATGAACAGTATTTTTAATATAAATATTCCTCAGATAAATCTTTTAACTTGAATATAATCATATCAGTTATAGCTCTTCTGTTTCCTTTGTTAAACTTTAAGGAACTTTTGTTAAACTTTATTGAAGATGCAACAAGTGTTCTAATTTTCCCAAGGTCATTTGGGGAGACAGAAGGAATTAAACCATACACAATGACATGGTGCTTGATTATACTTTTAACATCTCATCAGTGTTCTTTAATGACTTAAATTTTTCACTACCTGTTCTTTAAGTTATAGCTCCCATTTATGCTTTCCATACTTTGAGATTCTGCAAGGAGTAGGAATGGAGAATTAAATAACATTCCCTGATAATCATGAAGACATGATCTACATTGCCTCCCTTGACATGTCTGCTCCTATACTCATACAAAATGGGCCAGACACATATAGTTGGTAGGAAAAAATTGTGGTTAGCAGTACTTTTTTTTCTCCATGCTTGTAATCCCATGGCTTTTCGCAGATGAAAGTGATGAATTACTATCAACACAAGACAGATTTTTGATGTGTCCTCTTGTATACGAAAAACTGGGCTGAGACCACCTGAAGTCATTTCTCTAGAGACTTTGAACAAGTATAAAAAATGGTTTTGTTTTTGACTTCGTAGGTCTCACAAATGAAAATGCCAGTATGTCAAGGACAACACATCAATCTAATTTGCTACCTGCATTCTCAATCCTATTCTTTACCTACTGAAATTGCTGTACAATATGTGATGCAACAGCCATATTACACCATTAAGTTGTAGTTCTTTTTATGAAGTGAGTTTGTCTTTTTAAACAAGCTTTGATTGCAAAGGCTGTAGTTGCAAATAGTAGGGAAATACTCATTTATTAATGTTAAAATCTGACAGGGAACCTATTTAATTAAAAGAGAGTGACATAGTGGAATGAGAATGCAATCAAATAGCAATGCATTTTTTTTTGTTAAAAATCAATTTTATATTTTACAGTGGAATTATCTGACTTCGTTTTTTTTTCTGTATAATAAGACAAGAGCAAAAGCAAATGTGAAGAACAAAGAAGAGTTTAGTTAAAGTAGCCTACAGCCCGGAAGCCTGGGAAGCTGTGGTTACATGCAAATATTGTTTCATCGTATTTCCACTTACCTGAATAACAAGAATGATTTCTGGTACTTTCTGATTAGAATAGACATACTCAAAATAGGATTTTCCAGAGAACACAGGGTCAATACAGAAAAGGAATTTTTAAAGTACAGAAAGGTTACACAGTTTCTGATTTCTGTAGAAGGATTCTTTAGACATAAGCACCATTTCTGTCCATATTTTTTAATTCTTTGAGAATTAATAAAAGCCTAAGCTTACTTAATGTCTTTATAAAATCTTCTTTTCTCGACTATATGATAGCATTCATCATTAATTAATTAATGGAGTGACAATATACATATGTAACTCATGATAGGTTCTAACAAAATTCTGCATCTTTGTTTATTGCATTTTTCTAAGCTTTTTTATACTCTAACTTCAATACACTGAAAGTACTTTCAGTCTTTAGGATTGATAAAAAAAACTGAGTTATTTCATGCATGACTGTTTCTTTGCATTTATGGATGTGCAGGATGAGGCACATAATCTAATTAAGAATGTTGATACAATTTTACATTGAAGTGCTATGCATTAATTCAGCTCCATGAAAATGAAGTTATAGTAACTCTTTTTGCCTTTCATGCTAACTTTGCACTGCATCATAGTACATGCAAAATACTTCATGGAATATCTACGTTTTATCATTATTTCCTTGTGTCATAACTAGCTGTCAAGTTATCCAAGAATATTGCAATTAACTTCTGTGAAGCATTTGTAGAACTAAGAATACCCACTATTGATACAGCATGTGCTACAGTTATACCAGATCACTTTTACCTTATCAATCCACTGAGGAAATATTGATAATTTCTGAAGTGAATCAGATAATTTTTTATCCAACAGGATAAGTATTGACTTCAGATATTAGCGTCCTGGGGAAAAATATTTCTTCATATTCACTGAATTCACAATTCAAAGAACACATGCAATTGAGATTGGTTGTATCTATAATAAAGATTAATATGAGACCCTTGTGTGAGATGCTATACAACAAGTTAGTCTAGAAAGTATGGCATACATGAACATTGTAACATGAATCCCACTTCTGAGGAAGGATTTCTTGCAAACCTCTGAAGGCTCTTCTAAGTAAAATGTACTCTTCTAAGTACTGATATACTATATGAGTTGTACATGATGGACAAAAATTCTAAGTCAAATAGTTTATAGGTGATTGGTATAAACATACCGATAAATGCAGAATATTGCAAAATAGGAAGGTGCCAAAAACAGCCTTTACATCACAGTATTGTTTCCAACTAATGACAAGAAAAAAATATCCTTTTGTATTGAAAGTTAAATTACAACAATTTGACATGTAAAGAACTTTAATGAAAGAAATTAAGCTATAAAACATTTTTACATTTCCTATGACTGCTAGAATTACTGGGTTCTGGTCTCAGTTTGCCTAAATGAGTATATCCATGACAAAGCCTATTACACTTACAGATATTCAGACATACAGCTAAGCAATGAATTATACCTATGGTAAAAGAGACGTATGTAGTTAGCTAAGTTACTATGAAGAGCTCAACCACTTAAAACTTAAACACTTAAAACCCTGTCAGGATTTTAAGCTGCTAAATCAATTCTCATCTCCACCCAGCTAGAGCTACTTATTCACAAAAACTTGCTATTCCACTTCAGATGCTTCAAGATCCATAAATCTGTGTTTCTACACGCACCCATATTTTTAAATAAAAACCAGATTTAATAAAGCTTGAAAAACAATCTAATATTTTTATTACAAATTTCTCTGCAGATGAATACTAGAGATCTACCCCTGCTTTGATTCACATAAAACATATCTTTTACCTAAAAAATCTTCTACAAGCCTACTGTTGTAAGTTCTGACTTTGTTTCAGTCTGTGGTAATCAGTATAACTAGATGTTATTGGGAACTAAAATATGTCTGTATGTCTGCTTGTTAAACAGACATTGTCTTCATGCAGCCAAGCACAATCAAATTCTACATAAAGTATGGTGGTAGCAGGTAGGATCAGGTTTCTCTTAGAGAGGAGGCAAAATATCAGAGCATAAACACAGTAAAGTTACTCTGGTTCCTGAAAAAATTTAAGTCTATATCTTTCCCTGCCCTAGAGACAGTTCTAACTATCAAGTTAACATGTTGATATATATTTTTTTCTGGTTAAAGCCTTATTTTATGAGGAAATGAGTTGCTCTTTTATACTGATGAGATGCCATAACATCAGTCAGAGTTCAAAACATTTAGCAGATGACAACAGATACTCAGAAACTCTCTAACTGGGACAGAATTTCAGCTTCTGTTTACAGAAATGCCTGTGGGAATAAAAGCAAATTACTCATCATACAAAAAACCAGTTTTCTTGCTGTGAAAAATAGATACAAACAGGAAATGCATATAAAATCACTCCCATGTATGCACCCATGAGTCTTTATTGCCCGAGTAAAACTGCTTGAATGAAATAGGACCTAGATTGGGTGAAACAGTATATTTCTTTAGATGAGATTTAAAATTTCCATTGAGAACACAGACAATCCACTAACCTGTTTTACATTATTCATTTTATTAAACTACTGTATGCTTAAAGATATACATAATAAAGACTGACACACATCTTCATAGCTCAATGAGTTCACATCTTTCTTTTCATATCCAGTTTATCATCTGGACCTATACAAGTGCAGAATTATTGTCTTTCTTATTTTGAAATTTGTCACAGAGTAGAGTTTTATATGGCTCTGATAGTTGTGGATTTGTGTCTCCTGTCACATTTCTTAGAGTAACTTCCAGTACAGATGAAACTTCGTAAATAATTTTAATAATTACTGTATCCACAACAAATTTCATCTAGGACTCGTTCAACCTGAAGCATGGAAACATTTTCCCATTGCATAGTTAATATTCTACATTGTCATTTGCAGCATCTGAGGTCCTATTAAAATCTTCTTAGAGTCTTCACACTTTCTACAGAAATAAAGTTATACTATGTCTTGACCTTCTGTTTTGAAGATAACCTTCTTAAAATAGGCTCAAAATTCAGTAGCCCTTATTCGGATGAGAAGCCCTGATATAATCAATACAACTAAGTAGTAATTAAGTCATAATAGACCTATTAACATTCCACTTAATCAATAAATGTTGATAAACTTTCTTTTAAAATATTTAAAGGAGAAAACTCATTATAAATTCGAGCAAAACCAGAATAAATCCTTACAAGTGAACAGAAGATTATAATGGTTTCTTTATCTCTGTTCTGAAATGTATTAAGTGCCACTTTGTGTTTGTTCAAAGGAGAGAGGCAGTCCTGTGGATGCGAGGAGAGTCTGGGAGAATGGGGTTTAAACAGGTATTTCAAGCAGGGCAAGATGTGAAAAATGAGACTGAAAATAACCGTTGTAAACAATGACAAAAAAATTAAAAAAGGATAGATAATTTTCTGTAGAATTAGAAATTTTGAATTATTAATATAATGCTGCATCTTAATAGAACAGATACCTCAGTTTTGACACTATATTCTACAGACTTGAAGTACCCTAACACAGCATTTCAACATTCTAAGTTGTCCCCCATACCCTCAATCCCAGCAATTCTGACTTGGGAAAGCTAGGATAAGAGCTGTAGCCCTTTCCTCAGTACCGGATGGAACAGCAAGCAGACATCTGCAAAGCAATAGTGACCAATAGGTGCAAGATTTATCCATGCACAAAAGAACTTCTTGGAAGTGCATAGTTGCTTTCCTTCCCGACAGCCTTCAGTGAGGCTATATATAAAATCAAAATTTGCTAAATACTTGCAGTGCAGCTAGTCAGATGGTCTGAATAATGCATTGGGACAAACCCAGGAGTTTCAGAAAATGAGAAGGTGAAATTCTTGGCATCAAATTCAGCAGTTTGAAATTTTGCCTATAACTCCCACTTACTAAATATAATAAATGCATTAGCACCAGACAGTTGGTCTAACCCAACTACCTGAGAAAGAAATGAGTGTCTTTCTTTTGACTTAGTTGAATTGGCGCTAGTCCAACATCCTCTCACTCTATTGTCTTAACTCTTATTCCTACTTTCTCCTCTCTCGCTTTTCACCTTGTACAGCTTCTCATCTGTCTTGTAGCTTCTTCTCCTGGCAAGAAGTATCATATTTATAAGAGGCTCTAAGTTTTTGTCATTTAACTACACTAATCACGATAACATGCTGAATTCAAATGGCTTTCCTTTGGTTAGTTATTCAGTTATGTCAGGGAAAAAAACACCGAATGACCATTTCAAAGTATAAGTAAAATACAAGAATAATATTATAATTTTTAAAAAATATTCAGGTAGTAAAGTAAACTCTCAGTCTTAAAAAATGTATGTCTGTCTGTGATTCAAATAAGAACACTGCAGAAAATTACTTAAAAAATCTCTAAGGCTGAGATTGTTTCAATATATTGAATGATTGAATTAGTATCACATAAACCAATTTGGAAGACACCCAACCAATGGGTAACATAGGAATTTTCTGGAAAACTGAAATTGTAAGCCTTATATTTAAAAAAGATCAAATTCTAGAGAGGACAAAGATGTGTCATTCAGAGTGAAGAAAAGCCATTAATTCTAAAACAAACATTCAGGATAATAAAAATTGTCTCATTATACTGAATACACACAAAAAGATACTTGGGGTTTTTTAGAACACAATCCCCATTATATTTTCATTTAATTGTGTAGGTAACTTTTTAAAACTTAAAATAAGTAGATGAAAGTTAGTTAAGTCCTTTTAGAGAATAAACCTTACTTATAAAAAAAAAATAAAAATCAAGACCAACCCAACACTCAGTTTCAAGACTAAAGGCACTACTATTTAAACATTTGGAATCAAATGGTAGCTCTAATAAAAAATAACTTCTTCATGCAACAGTAAATGCTAATAAAGTACCAATATCTTCACTATCAAAAGCTGTTTTTTTCTGATGCCTATACGTGTTCTACTATTCTAAGAAATCATTTGCTTTTTTCACTCTTAAGAAAACTTTCTTTTCTAGAATAGAAGGTTTTAGTAAAGTTTGATATTCAATTCTGAACATACCATTGTAGATAAACAATATATGAAATTACTATAATTTAAGTCTAAATAAATACAATTTCTTTGCCAGGCAGTTTTCTTGCAATATTTTTTACTTTATACACAAATAAAAATCTATTTTTGTTTTTTTATCTCATTACAAATTCTACCTTTTATTAGTATGAGATATTAGATTAGTAGGGAAAATTCTGCTTTCATTCTACCTAAAGAGTAGATGCAACACTGGAAGAATATCTTAGTTTGGATTTAATCTCCAGTTTAATTGTAAAAAAAAATTGTCTCAGTCATATTATTATTAAGCTCATTTTGTCCATTAAGGTCCAGATTCTTACAATTATCTTTAGGCAATATATGCACTACACGTTAATATAAGTACATTATGAACTATGATAAATTATTTTTCATTATTAAAAAAATATTTTGAACACTAGCTCATCGACTTATTTCAAGAGCTGATTACTCCTCACATTACTCGGAAAAGCAAATTGATGCTCAGATGGGAAATTTTCCTTCATATTAAAATCCTTATTCTGTCAGAAGAAGAAATAATCAAAACCACACTCTAACCCACATTGTACATAATAATTTTGGTTTATCATTTATAGTTCAAACTTCTTTAGCATCTCTTTCTTGTTTCAATTTCCTGATTATTCTTCAAGCATTTGAAATTTCTGAAAGGGAAAACAACAAGAAAATAAAACCAAAGAAGAAAACATGTATAACATTATCAGAACTCAAAATACATGAGAAGTGTAGTAGATCTGTGAACAAGCTAGGAACAAAACAAGACATTTAGGTGATTTAGAGACTGCAAGTGGTAAAAAAAGATCTGTTTCAGGAAGTTTCTCTGACAGAAGAAATTGAAGATATATCTAACCAGTTATCAGTATAATTAAACACATTGAGAAAGTATGAGGAAATATGTAACATGGTGGACAGGCAGCCATGAATAGCTGTTTTAAAAGACACAAATTGTCAGCTGGTGACTTACACAAATCTTGTTACTTCCATTTTCTTTGTTCTGTTCAAAACCATTTAGCATCTCTTTAGTGTTCATTTCATCCAGTAATGTTAACTTTTCACAGTTTATGAGCAACAGCCATAATTCCCATTTTTCCTGCTAAGGAAATAAAAACACTGTCTGCCAACAAATTATATAACCTCATTTACACACTCATCCATTTGGGGCTTAGTTATCATTGCTCACTTAGGATTTGCATGGCATTTGGTAAGCACGTATTTACCAAGTTAAATACTGATTTGAATTATCCTATCTACTTTGTAGTTCCTAAAATAATTTAAGTGTTAGGAGATTTTAAGTGCCAGTGCTGATGGCTCTGCTTTAATATGGATTTGGTCTACAATCCAATTAGAAAGCATCAAGAGCATCTCTACAATAATTGTGTCATTGTTTTCCATTCTTTGTCAACATTCAGTTTTAATCCATATCTGTAACTTTAATTTAAACCACAAGATACATAACCACCAGAACTTGGAACATGTTCAAGGCCAGACTGAATGTACCTACAGCTGTATGGCTAAACAGAGAACCAGGAAGCAATATCAAAGACTCTGCCTCTATATTACTTAGTTTGTATAATTGTTAGATCTCTCATCTATACATACTCCACCTGGATTTCTCAAGGTCTACCCTTAGGCAGAACTGAAGGCACTCACCACTCTATGAACTGTTCTCAAAAATCACTACTGATATGATTGGACAGGGATGAGCCCCTCTGTCCCAAATGGTATTCGAGCAGCATCCTAAAGCATGCTCACATTGCTCCATGCAACATGTGTATACAGGTAACAACTACCTTAAAAATCACACTGAAGAAGAGCATTCTCATTATTTTGGAAGTTATGATATGGGAGAAAAAAAAATAAAAATCATGATTACCTCTTTGGATCACAGTCACAACTGCTGGCTCCAGAGGGGATCCAGTGGCACATGATCAATAACAAGCCTGAGAAAAGTTTGTAGAGACATTTAGGTCTCAGTAGTGTAAGAGTAAGCTAGTTTATATCCCTAGGCTTTGGGGACAAGGAACAGTCCCTGAATCACTAGTGTTTGGCTTCAGAATCACAGGAAAAAGCTACCTCTACCTTCTACCCAAGTGGGACAGTCAGCTCATTTCTATAGTGCAGGAAGGGGTTGGTATACTTAGTCAATTTTCATTTGTGAGTTGGGGACAGGGATCTATTTGGGGTCTGAGTGGTGCCTATGGGGGTTTGGGGAGGCTCTGCTGTCAGACACAGGGTTAACACGAGAAGAGTCAATGTAGCATCAGATAAGGAGACTTAAATCATAACAAGGCTTTGTTATGAGTTCGGTTACCGCATATCATTTGTTAGATCTTTCATCTTCCTTCTGCATTGCAACACTGGAGTTTCACATTTGTGGCATAATAGGCTGTATTACAGTGTGTCCAGACTATGATATAATGTCTTAGGTGTGTAAACAACATCTCATGATCTGGTGTGCTCTAAGACACTGGCTTAGTGACCTCTGCATAACACATGACCACCTTTCCTTTTGTCTACTGGCTGTATTAACCAAAACAATATTTGCACGATAAAACCAGATGATTTTGTAATAGGGACTCCATTAAAGCTACTCCATTTTGTTCCTGCATAGTTGTACTTAGCCTTTCTTTGTTTACAGGATTCTCTGTCACTACCACCATGAACACAAGGTCTATATGTCTTGTGGGCAATTGTAGCACAGAGAATCATATGTCCCTGTCATGGTTTTACCACTAGGAGGCGTGGTACTGACAAGAGAGATCCAATAGAAGCAACACACACCAAAAAAAAACAAATAACAAGGTTTATTTTACACACGCAGAAAACCGACAATAAAGTGCAAAGACAGACAAATTAAGCTCTTCCGGGTCCAGCAGCTGATTAGGAAAATGCTAGGGTAGCGCTAGGTCTTTGCTAGGGGCTCCTGAAAAGGCACCGGGACAATTAAAAGACCATGACGCCCACCCTTCTTTGCCCCGGGAAGGAATACCACTGCTGATGGAAAGATGTGGTCCTTAATCCGTGCCGCTGTCACTGGAGTCGCCAATCGGCCCGCACAGCTGCAAAACTCAGCGCTGAGGTGAGTAGAGATGTTCCCCCAACCAGCTTCGTCCAGAAAAAGAGGCTGATGGCCGCTGCTCTCACCCTTTTATAGGGGACCAATTTCACGCAGGCACAGGTGCCCCCCGGGCGCTAACTGTCCCTCTGATTGGACGATCAGCACCCGGGAACCGCCCCTAGTGGGAAGTTCCGCTACGAGCTAAAAATGGCGTCTCAACCACATGGTCGACCCCGGGCCAGGAGATGCGGGTCCCCCGTGGCCCCACTCAGCACCCCAGGGGGTCCCGGCACTACCACCCAGCCGTCCAGACCTGTGCCAACCCAGCTGCTCACTGCAGCGGCTTCTCAGCTGCGTGAGGTCCACTGATAGCCCCCTCTATTCCATGCGCATGGGAAACCCCATCGTGCATGCAAAGCACTGAGCCAGCACCAGCCGGCACTGCCACCGGAGATGGGACAGAGCAGCCCCGCCCCGGGAAAACCACCAAGCTGCGGCGGGTGCACCCCGGGCACAGCTGGGCCCCTGCCCTGCCGCTGCAACACGGGGACAGGGTGGGGGCAGCCCCCGCCTGCCTAGGGGGGACCAGCGCAAGCCCAGCCCAGGTTAGCAAGGGGCACTGGTACAGAACAGTCCCACCCCTGCTGGCTTCTACACTGCCACCAGCACCGTGCCTGAGCACAGCTGTGCAGAGGAACCATCCCGGGAATGGGAAAGGCAGCAGCCACGTGTAGGGGACACGGCCACACGGGAGACATAGCCGCAGCAGGGACTGACCTTGTCTCCAGCCACATGGGAGCCAGTGGGCCCACACCGTGGTGGAGTGGCCCCGTCCCCACTTGCTGCCGTTGCCACGGCAACCCGCCTCAAACACACAGGAGAGACAGTTTAACACAGCCCCGATCCCCCCTCCCCCTCCCAAAAACCTTCAAAAAACCTCCAAAAAAGCCCTAGAAAGAGCCACTTCCCTGTCCCTAAAAATGGAGGGGAAAGACAATGGGGTGAAGGGAAAAAAAATGGTTTTAGCTCCCAGGACCTTTGTTTTCAACCTACAACAGTCCCACACTGCCAGATTGAAGATTCCTGTTCTAAGGGATCCCACATAATACTGTCTACACACAGTAGAACAGGAACCACCATTTATGGAACAGGAGCCTACAGAAATGTAGAATCCAAAGCAAAAGAAATGTCAAAGACACTTTATGGATCTATTTCATAATTTAAGTCTGAATTAACTATATTGGTACCTCTAGCTTACTGTCCATATTTCTTGCACACAGCCATTAACACTGCAAGCCACTTATAACAGGATAGGCTTTGTATAAGGTCATTTGGAGCAAAAACAAATAAAAAAACCCGAAACCCCTGGAAGAATAAATTTCCATCCTCCAGAACCCATGAAGCAGACCCAGTTTCTAAATCAACAGTTCATGAAGTTCTCTGATGGGAAGAACTAGCCAGTGCATCACCTGGGACTGGGAGAGAATTACTGCACTTGAGAGCAGAGATGCAGTGCTCAGCAAAACACTATGTAAATAGGAGCTATACTTGCACCAAAATTTTCAGGACTGAATAAAAAACCCAGTCACTAATTACTCAAATTTACAACTTTGCGTCACCAGAAAAAATACAACAACTAATCCAGCCACAATTAGTCCTCTTTCTTTGTATGGTCTTCCTATAAATCATGACAAGCCTCCTGATGCCTTGACCATTGTCCTTATTATTTCATCTACCCACATTCTGTCATGAGGTACTTATTATTATGGATAATCGCTATGATTATATTTGCCTGTAAAGGGAAAGTAGAATTTATCATCTTGGAATACTCAGATTATCATATTAATTAAAATTAGAAGTGCAGAGCTGCATCCATAAAATATTGTAACTTGTAAATTTTTCCTTAAACATGATGATAAACCTGACTGATTACAGTTTATAATACCAATAATCTCTGCAATAACATTAATTAGCACAGTTAATAACTAATTTGCTGGAGCTTTAACACCGTTGGCTATCCCTCAAGCTGTTCTTAACTGGTCATTAACTGCTGGTTACAATTGATTTCTCAGGGCTCTATTTAAAAGAAATTTTATTGCAATTTGGCACCCACAGAGTCTAATCTTGATTTGGTAAACAAAAACCATTCTCTATCTTAGCAACAGACCTCTTGTTCCTCATTATCTTTGGTATATAGTTTCAAGGATGTTTGGGGATGCAGTCTTTGTGGTTAAGGGCTAAAGTTAAAATCTAAGCCCTGCTAATCTTTCTTACAAATGTTCAAGTGGTAATGAAGTCTCAAAAAGAAGAGATTCACATCTGGTGGGGAAAAAAAGAGGCAAATTAAATGCTCCAGCAGCCAACTTTCATCTTATTTGTTTGCATATATTATTCCTTTGTGTTTGGAAACTACTTCTACTAATATCACAATGTAAAGAGATATTTCTAATCATAACAGTGTACAATGACAGAACAATGGCAAAAGAAACATGTGCAAAGTGTACAGTAACATAAGAAAATAGGTTTCTAAAAGATAGTGAGTTTAAGA
Organism: Neodrepanis coruscans; assembly: GCA_013400695.1. Taxonomy (NCBI): domain Eukaryota; kingdom Metazoa; phylum Chordata; class Aves; order Passeriformes; family Philepittidae; genus Neodrepanis; species Neodrepanis coruscans. Next base: position 53,046 of record VYZS01039574.1, on the reverse strand, counting down.
GATATCTTTAATCTGAGAAGAAATAGTCTGTTTAAGAATAACTTGTATTTTAAAAGACTATTCATTTGCAGTGCTTTTTGATTTCTTGGTAAGAATTTATATACCAGAACACAAAGGGTAGAAAAACAACAAGCAGGTAAAAAAACAAGAAGCAGTGAAGGATTGTCACTATGAGCAATGCAGGTCACATCACCATAAGGTCAGCAGTAGGGCTTTACTACCCAGCAACACTGAGTATCCAGCTGTGAGGTACATGTTGCTCTAGAAGCAGAGAAAAAAAACAGCTGACTTAGGAGCTATCTTATGTTGTGGATTAGGGAGGGGGTGTAGGTTAGCTGAGGAAATGGGGGAAGGGGGGTGTCTTTTAAAACATTTTTTTGTCTTTTCCTGGGAGAATGGAGCAGGCAAGACAGCTGGACCCCATCCTGGCTCCTCGCAGAGCACAGAGGGGCGTGGCAACAGAGATGGCTCCACTTCCCGCCCACTCCCCCCACAACCCCACTGGGCACAGAGCCTTGCAGAGTGCAGCAGAGCACGGCAGTGGAGATGGCTCTGCTCCTCGCCCATTCCCCCTACAGCCACGCTGGGCATGGAAACTGGTGGGGCCAGTGCGGATTCAGCCTACCTGGCCTGGCCCAGCCCTGGCTCACCGGGGCTGGGAGCGGCACCGCTGTTCTGGCCCACCGTTTCTGTGGCTCCCTGCCCAATCAGCGGGTGCCGCTTCAGCGGCTCCCCACCCACTTTGTGCCGTCGCAGCTCTGCCAGTCATGCCATTGCTGGTGCACCGTGGCTTGGAGCACACACAGGGCTTCCCCGGTGCCCTGGGCTGGCGCCATGGAGGGGGACCAATGCTGTGGCACGGGATAGCGCCATGGAGATAGGCACAATGGCTGCCTTGGCCACCCCACGCCTGGGTCCCCACGGCGCTGGCGGGGAGGTGGACAGTGCCAGTGGGCCCTCCCCTGGTGGGAGGCGAGTGCCCTGAGGGCAGTGCCAATGCTTCTGGGTGCCTGGATCCCTGCAGCACTGGCAGGGAGGCGGCAGAGGCAGCCCGTTCCTGCAGTGGGCAATGCCCCAAGCACTTTTGGTGTGGATGCCGCCATGTTTGCCTCGTGGTGTGGTTCTGAGAGGGGGCAACACCCAGTGCCATGTGACTCCAAACCAGGCTGCCTACTAACAGGGAAATGGTACACACCAGTAAGGGAGTATGAGAAAATATGAGAACAGGGACATTATAAAAGGAGCAAACATGGAAGTCCTCATCCCTTTTTGGCTCAGCTCTCTACTCGGCTCCCTCGGCTCAGCTCCCCTCAGCCTGGGCAGCCGTGCGGCACGACCATAGCTGAGACAGTGCAGGCAGAGGACCACACAGCTCCAAACTGCAGCTAGTGCAACGTGGTTTCTCTCCCCCTTGGCGTTCCCCGGGGTTTCATTTCACTGTCTTTTTCCCACAGCTCCAGAGTGGGACCCTCCTGCATCATCTCCCCAGCATTGTCTGCATTGCAACATTCCTTCCTCTCCCTCTACAGCCCAGCAGCCAGCCCAGAGTAGCAGAGTGGGTTTTTTCCCTTTTTGTGTGTTACTATCAGGTTATAGTTTGTCATCAATAAATTATTGCATTGTTGTAGTCTTCTCTATTACCTTTCTTGTCATTTAGTAATGCCCCCTAGTGTCCAAACCAGGTCACCTTACTAAAAAAGAGGTCCATAATACAGGTAGCAGTTAGTATGTTACTGCTTAAGTACTTTCTTACATTTTCCTTTTATCTCGCAAATAGAACATTCTTTGTTAAGTAAAACTATTTATATATGTGAATGAGAAATAGGAGCTGGCTACGCATTAAAAAGCATATTTTCCAGTGTTTATGTGTAAGGATTTAAGCCTGTAAAAGAGAGTTTGAGATTAGTCCATTTGATTCCAAAAAGACTCACTGAAGGGTTATATGGGATTTAAAACTGTGATGACTATACTACCAGACAGAAGTTATACTATGTAATTGTTTTCATCACAGCTCTTATTAGATCATCTTTGTCTACAGCATCTCTTTATAATTATTCCTTCCAATTTATTTGCTCCTTAAAAGTATTGAAATGTTACTTTCCTCCTCCACTCAAACTGAAATTATTACCTTTCCATCCATTCCCTAATTTTTTAAACAAGTACGCAGGTGACTGATTCCATGTACCTCTGGCTGTACATGGATTTGTTTCCCTGTGAACAGTCACAAAGCCACCCTATTGTCATTCGTTATGCCTCTCTTCTACCCTTAATGCATGTCTTAAATGAAATAGTATAGAAATTGTGTAGTGAGAGGCCCTGACTACAACTTTAAGCTTTAACCAGATTTGTCGGCTCCTTCCTTCTCTTTCAGTGATCCTTTTTTTTGGATCTTTATGCATCACTCACACATTTTTAAAGTGGGAACTGACTGTTTCATATATTTTTAGCAAGTGACAAAATAGGATCTTGAGACATGAATAGAATCTCTTGGTAAACCTGAAGAACAGAATCACAGAAATAACGAGACTATCCTCCACCAATAAGAGAAGCACAAAAGGGAAGATTACCATTCTAAACAGAAATAGACAACTCCATGCAAGTGGCTCCATCCTGCATTGATGTTGTGCAGATTTTGGTTTTAGTTTGTCCCCTTTAATACCATGACAGAAAACATTCTACAGCTAACAAAAAAAAAAAAAAAAAAATCCAAAAACCAAAACCAANAAAAAAAAAAAAAAAAAAATCCCAAAACCATAACCAAATTTAAAAAAAAACAAACTAAAGGAAAATATCCAAACAATAAAACCACAAGAAATCCCCCAAGACCACACACAAAGATTGATAAGAAACAGTAAATATTAGAATTTAAGTTTTTCAAGTTTTGTAATAAATATGATGCTCTGAAAATGAAATAGATTAGTAACTTAGAAACTAAACTAAATATTTTTTTTTCATAGACTAGGTTGCCTAAATTTCATTTAAACTTCTTTTTTATACTGAAAAAAAGCTTAGCAAGTAAAATTTCTACTGTGATATAAGCACCCTATATCGATATGTACAAGTTTTTGTGTATGTACATAAGAAAGGGATTTAAAATCCAATATTTTCCTTTTAGAATTATAAATATGCATTTGTTGACTAGATGATTGACATCCACATATAGACACAGATGGAGCAACTGAACTGACTGACACTACCACCATGTATGGAAGACTTTTCTCTCTAGGAAAGCACAGTGATATTAGCTCTTGTTTATTTGAGCTCCACTTCAAGACTTCCTGTATTCATCAAGCTCTGTCAAAGTCTTGTCACTCATTCTCCAGTGTAAAATATCTCTCCTATTCTTTTTCTCCTAGACAACATTTGTTATCTGTTGCCTTAACAGCTCTAGCCTCATGCCATACAGCTTCTTCACCATCCTTTGTCCATTTTTTCGAAGTATCAAAGTAATATACATCACCTGTTCTGAAAAATTAACATTATTCTCTAAGCTTTTCATTATCATTACACTCATGTATAGTCTTCCCCAACATTACTCCATGTCTGATTACTAATTCTTTTCTTAAATATAACCTGAACGTTCACCTATTCTTGGCCTTCTAAATGCTTTCTTTATTCCTTTCCAACAACTTTATATGTTACTTTTTAGTCTAATATAAAATGATTTTTAGTACAAAATAATTTTCCACTTCCCATCAACCAAATAAAGTATTTCTTTCTTCTTCTGCACATCTTTTCCTAAAATCTCAGAAAAATAGATTGTATCTTCATTAAAAAGATGACAGCCTAGCTTGTCTTCCCTTCTTTTTCCTACAAATGGACATCTTGGGTGAATTTAGGCAAGCCTCTTAGAATCAGTTACTAAGATTTCAAGCAACTATTCACTTACGACTTGACAGGTAGGGTGGAAATAAAAATCTGTGTATGCTACATGGTGTATCAGTAGCTTTAAGCTACATCTATACTATTATATTCAATTTTTCCATAACCAATAGCTACCATTGAGGCTGACAGGCATGAAATGAGTCCTTGTGTTTCAATATCATTACACTCTTTCATCCTCCAAAATATCAGGGTCACTAATTATCAGGGTAACTAATTATCAGTGAAATTATCTATTGGGGATGGATGAATGACACTGCACACACACAAATAGAATCAAGGATTTCTTGTGTTTGTCTTCTCTGTCTCCTTTCTCTCTTTTAGCCCCTGCTGCATGTCTCCTTTTATTATGCTCTTTGTCCTATTGCCATACAGCTGATTAGGATATTCACAGCTTTGCAACTCCGTATTTTGACTTCACATACACACTTTCTCATGTAATCAGTGGTCACCTTGTCACTCATACTACCATCAATTCCCCCTCACGTTCTCTCTCAAAACATGGGCTTCAAAGTGCCAGAGATCTTTTTCTGTCCTCACCAGCTGGGCACCTGACTCAGCTGAGTTAACTTGTTCTAGGAAACTAGATCCAAAACAGTAATTAAGAATGTCTGTAGCTTGTAGGAACTCCTGAACCATTCTCAGAAATTATTTGGGAGAATGCTAATTAACTCAAGTCAAATTGTGAAGGCTCACTATAAAAAAATCAAATGAAAAAAATAGACACTGAAGTTCCAGAGTATATACACATTCCCTGGACCCATTTAATTTATAGATATAAATATAGAAAAAGACATTTCAGCATATAACACATCCAACACATGCTCTACTGTGGCCAATCAGAAGTGTTAAGAATGGGTTGTATCTTGAAATGTTTCATGATTTAGCTTCAAATGTGCCTTTAGGACACTTTTTTTTTTTTTTTTTTTTTTTTTTTTAGGGAAAGTAGCTCTAGCCATATAGAGAAGGGCTAGACACTCCTTCCTCAAAAAATAACCCTTGAAAAAACCAAAAAAACAAATAAGTTATTTTGTGGTTATTTATGCAGTCAAAGACATTTTGAAGAGAGGGACCTGTATTCCAAATTTCACTGTAATACCCAGCTCCCTGATGAAGATGTGTTGCTGTTTGTGAACAAATCATTAAAGCAGAAAGAAAGAGCATTATTTTGCATAAAGCATACGAGGGTGATCTAATCTTTATCAACTACTTTAATTCTTCTAAATACTATTAATATTGCAGAAAAGACACATTTCAAGTAATACTCCCATCCTGTTAATCTACCAAATTCATTAATTACACTGTTTTGTGCACATCTCTCTCAAAATGAATCTTCTGAATTGGAATATGAATTCAGTAACAGAGGTAGTCAGTGCTCTTCAGCAACAGAAGTTTATCTCCTCAAGGTTAATGTCTTTTGAATAGAAGTGGGAAATTAGGATTCCCACTTTCAGGAAGAATCATGGAACTGAATCTTCATCATTGATGTCTCAGTGAGCACTCTAGCATCTGAACATCTGCATAAATTTGGAGATTGCTATATATTTTCAGAGAGTGTATCGGGCATGTCTGAGAGTGCCAACTCTAACACTTGCCTCAGGGAATGGAGCCAAATAAAGAATAATTTCTCTGTTTCAACTGGATTTTGGTTTATATATCACAACATTGCATAAGGTAGAAGAACATCTTGGCAATGTTACGAACATAATTAATTCTATGTTTGTCCTTTTGCAGTTAAAAAATAAGCTTCACCTGGGAGAATCAGCAGGTAAATGAAGTCTTTCTTTCCTCCATGTATTATTTGGCATTGTGAATTTCTTGTTATTATGTTATTATGTCAAATCATTGCAAAAATAGCTAGAATCTGTCTCATATGATTAAGATTTTGTTACACCATTACTATTGCTGTGTTGATTATGAAAATAAATCCCAAAGTTCCACTTTTCATTTATAATCTTGCCTCAGTTTAATTTTTATACTGTTTTGTTGGTTGTTTGGTTTTGGTTTTTTTTTCATTAGAAGTATAGTGTGCTTATCTTGGACTTTTAGTCTGTGACGTTGAAATAATGGATAAATAAAAATTTAGAATCTATTTTTCAAATCACTGGGAGAAATTCTAATAATTTTGCTGGGGAAACCATTAACTTTTCATTTAATAGTTTTATTTCTACTCAAAAGAATTGCAAACCTGTTCACTTTAACTCTTTCTTACTTCTAAAAAGGAAGTTCTTTATCATCTTTCTAAGAGTCAGCAAGGAAACAACAGTTAGGTGTCAGACAGAATCAGTCAGCACACAGTTTGATATAGCGATCTAAAGAGAAGATGGAGTTACTCCTTGAGAAAAGCATCCTAATTACAGTATATTTTCAAGTTTAATTTTAGTCTTATTTCCTAGTCAAACTAGAATTGCATCAACTCTGTGTGTGTGTATGTGTATGTCTGTTTGTCTGTTACCCTTAAATGCTTGTGAAGACATTTAATTTAAATAGCATTTGACAAAAGGCCAGTAATCTCTGGTATGGTGAGTTCCTCAACTCAAGTTCCTTTATGTGAAGGGTAGTCAAGCAGAAGAGAAAAGCATTTAAGTGTTCCTGTTCTTGAAGAGCTGATATGTGAGTTCAGCAGGGCTTGAAGAAAATCACAGAAAATGTTGAACAGACAGAAATATGGAAGGAAAACCTGCTAGAAGACTTCTCAAATTTCTCTTGCGCTTGACTAGAACAAGGAGTTGCCAGAACTGCACTAGTAAATTTGTCAGTGTCACAAGATGAGCTCTAGCCCTTGTGCCTGGGTATCTATGATGTTTGACTGTTAACATGTTCTCTTGCACAGTTGCTGACTTCAGACATTTCTTTAGACTTTTCCTCAGGCATAGTTTCTTGGGTAGCACAGTCCAGCAATCATCCACCACAGGTACTGCGGCATCTGGGAGTAGAAGAATTTTGCAAGCAAGTCAAGTTGTTACAGATAAACCACCTAGGCAGAGCTTAAGAAAAGTTGATAGTACTGCTTAGCTTTCTAGTATATTTATACAACCGCAAGATTACAGATTTTCATTTCATGACAGGCTTTAACTACTTAGTATTGAGTTGCTCAGCACTTTGAGAGCTTACAGAACACTTATTGAGGGCAGAGAACTCCTCAGTTGGGTTGCTTGACACTTGTTCTTTCTTTGAAATCATGTCCAAAACTGGGGGTTTTGCCTTTTTTTTTTTAACCCAATTGCCAATCTGTTCAAATATTGGAATATATGGACACAATTAAATTCAATTCTTTTCCTCCAAAAGATTTTCCTTACCAGCAAACTACAGGCCTCACTGTGTGGTCAGCAACTTATTCTTCTGCTGAAGTTATGTGTAAAGAAATGCAAAATTCACTGGAGTTGAGCAAGAACATATTTTTTTCATGCAAGAAACTTGGATGTGACCAGAAAGAGGGTAGAAAATACCTGTTTCAGAAATGGTCAAACTTTTTGCTAGTGACTATATAAGTAAACTTCAGAATAACTGTCTAGAGCAGGCATAACAGTTAAAGACTTTAGTTCCCAGCAAGATTTCCCAACCACTCCCTAGTCAGATAAAAAACCAGATATAGCCAGATGGTTAAGCTATTCCCATATGGAATGTGATTTTGAATAATTTTAGGTGAGGAAAAGAAATGAATTTGCCTCTTCTACCATCTGGGCAGCACTTTTAACTGTCTCTTTCTTACAGGAAAAGTTATCACTTTCTTCCAGCTTAGTTTTATGAAAATAACATCAGAAAAATATTTGTTAGCAATCCATTTCTATCATTATGCGAACGGTGAAAAATGTTTTCATGTCCAACATATTAATATTTTGGAATTTCTTGCTTTGTATTTTGATTGAACTGAGTTACAAAGTACTCTCTGGACTGCTGAGCTGTAATAAAACTGACACAGTTCTAGGCATACACAGAGAAAGAACTGTAAGTGTTTGAAAAATTTAGAGATGGTGAGTGTCTGTAACAAAGGAGTTAGAAGGAAGCTGAGTAGTAGTTTTTAGAATCAGAGATTTTATATTGAGTATGTAGTTTTTATTCTGTTCTCATCTCATGTTGCAGAATTTATTTTTTTAATTAATCTGACAATTGAGATTGTATTTCTTGCTGATACTGATGTAGGTTGCCATTACAGATGGCAAAATGATGAATTTCAAATCAGTATCTGTCACCTTTTTTCCTGCTCCAGTTCAAACAGATATTTAAAGGCACCTTTAGATCGTAAGATTTAGTTAAAAGAGATGTTGCAGAAACCTGTGTATAGTTAATGGTAAATAGAATCCTGAAATGTTGTTAGGTTCATTAAATTTGAAATCTACAGAAAATGAACCATTGTATTGTGAACTACTTGAGTGACAGCTTCAAAAACTCCATCATATAACTCTTTGTGGTGGTAATATCTCCAGTTTTGAACAAGACAGAATTAAAAATCTATTGAAGAATCATTCTATTTGTCTGGTAAGATATATAAAAATTCCCTAAAAATGTGAGCTTTTTCTTCTCTCTTTACTGGATTTTTCACAGATCCACATAAGTTTTACCAGTGACCCTAGGAATAGTGTCTCTGTTAGAATTTTGAGTCTGTATAGAAATAGCCTATGTACATTAAGAAAATAAAATGTAATCGTATCCTGAATTGAGAAGTAATGGAAAGTATGACAGTATAACATAACTGTTGAGAGAGAAGAAGGTATGGCAGATTGGAATGCCATCTGAAAGACACCAAGAAAGGTGTCACGAAGGTTCTATCTTTGGTATACCCAGCAATTATCACAAAATGCTGAGGTGAGCTGAATGAGAAAGTTCCACCTCATTCAAGGAGAATATAGCAAGATTGCTCAGCCATCACTTTTACAAGGGGTAGAGGTGAAATGGTGTGTATCTGAAAGTCATAAAGATTGATGGCATTTGCTGCTTCCAAGTGTATCTATCTGCATGCAAGCCACTTGCAGCATGAACTGATGGAAAACAATGTCTGTTTGCCCAGGAAAGGTGCTTTAGTCGGTTTAATTTCCATAGCCAGTTTACTCAGATGAAAGAGGAATGTCCCAGAGAAATCAATTGTGTCATGATAAGAATTCAAAGCCACAAAACTAAATAAAAAGATATTATTAGCTACATTGCAGTAAGAAAACAGTAAAGTCCCGAGTGATCAATACTTGACAAGAGACATGTCACAAACTTCATGTATAAGTCAGGCACACACAGAGTTTTTTAAATAAATCGACTGACTTCTGGACAAGGCCCACAAAATGTCACTTTTTATCTTGCAGTTGATATTTTTCTAACAGAGTAAAAAAATAAAAAATCACCTCCCCGGGAGATTTGATCGAAAAGATAGTCACTTCTGATACAAGTTTAAGTGGGGAAAACTTCAATCAAGTGGAAATTTTTGTCAGTGCCTTAATCTCTGATTTGTAGAAAGTTGTGCTTTGGGATATTTGGTATGTTGAAAATTGCTACGAAAGAGCCCTTCTGTTCTTTAATGGCTGCACTAAATCTTAACAAATGTGAGCATGAAAACTATTGTGCTGTACTTGTGAGGCATGTATCAAAGTTATATTTTTTAAAGTTTGGAAAGGCAGTTGAATCATGCATGCTCTTTATGGAGCTCTGATCAGGCTGATAAAGGCAGTTCAGCTTCAATAAATGCTTTTTAAGTGAATGTTTTGGAAAGTGAATAGAAAATTCAAAGCTCAAACTGTTGCCTAACTGCTCCCATAGCACTTTGATCACTTTGCTGCTGACATCTTGTTAAAAATGTCTTGTTTTTATTAAAATGTTGGTATCTGGAGATTTGGAAAATTAAGTGTAGTCACTGAAAAAATAATATACAGTAAAACTGAGTGACATTACTTATTAAGTACTTGGTACACATTTCTTAACAAAGAAAACTTTTTCCCTGTGGGGTCAAGTACAGCTTTGCACAACTCTGAAAAAAAAGTTCATATTGTTAAAGCAAGAAAAGTGGACAAGGTAAATCCAACAGCAGTGTTTTGTCTGAGGCCACCCCTCCCCAGTGAAGTTATAAGAATTTCTTATGAAAAAATGTAGACAATCAATAATTGAAAATTATTAAAATATAAAAAAATACCCCACATAATAAATGGAGAGTGTGAATATTCTGTCATGCTCCTGTTAAATATTCATGTCAGATTATTTTCTGTTGGAGGACATCAAGGACAACATTACCTTACTTTTCTCACTACACAGAATAGATAGATAGATAGATAGATAGATAGATAGATAGATAGATAGATAGATAGATAGATGTATCTGTTCACCAGTATAATGTTCCTTCTTTTTTGAGTATTAGAGTTTGTTTAATCTGGTACAAAATTACCATTTTAGGCCCTGAATCTGACCTGTTTTGTGATGTGAGAAACATACATAAAGCAACAAGAGGTGATTTTCATAAGATAAATTGCAGTGTTTGACTAGGGATCTAAAGAATGAAATCCTCTGTATTAAAGTTATTCAGAATCCCATATATTAAAAGGCATCACTTTATAGCATGGAGTGACTCCATTTCAGTGGAGAGGGAGGTACAGTCAGTGTATTTGAAAATGACAAAACAATCCATTTTGGAATATTTTCTTTTTTCTTCTAGATGAATTAACAGCTCACATAGGATAGGGAATACTGTCTGACACTCCTGCAGACTTGATCAGCTGGTGTTTTTCACCTGCAGTAGCCATTAACTTAGTGTTTCTCAGACCAAGGGACCATTTTGCATGTGCACACCTACGAACATTGCAGAATAAAAGCCCCTTAGAGGGCTACGAAACGGCTAGAATTTGTTTTTCCTTCCACCTCTTTGCAAATGTTGAGAATGCATGTAGCTCATTAAAAACTAATCATCTAAAAAGGTCTCAGGAATCTTATTATTTTATAGCCACACATTAATTACTGGTGATCTAAGCATGTATAGTCATGCACATAAAAATACATTCCCTCAAACTAATTTAATTTTAAGACTGCTGTGTTTTGAAGAAAACTTTAGGCAATACATTCAAGTGAGGACAAGAGAAGCACTCATCATGCATTGATAAAATTTTATATTAAATAAAGATATGGAATATCACGCTTTTCCTTTAAGAGTGGCAAGTAACCAGGCACAAAGATATTTGCTAGACCAGGCTGTAGATTTTCACAAAGTGTAAAAAAAAGAACTGTGACCGGAGGGCATCCAGTTAATAAGAATCACAATTGGAGATTCAACCCTGTGATCATCCGCTTCAGAAGAAACAAGCAAGTCTGGATGTTTCATATGGGAGATATAAAATGTAATGGGAAGATGTGTAATACTCTGCATCTTGTGAATGTCTCCTCTAAATTTCTAAGACTCACAGACTAAATACCAAAATTTGTAGTTGAATCATTCTTTCAGAATATCTTTGCATTTACTTATATGACTTAGAGTGTCACTCTTATTATTGCTATTAATGTCTAATTTACATAGAAGCATAAAATATTAAGGCCAGATTTTATGTGTCTACAATACAGACTTATAAGTTAACCACTACATCAATGGACAGGAACCAGTAACTCTACAGTGTTATTCATCTCATCTAAAAGTCGGTACCTAACATATATTACTATGTGTTTTATTCATTACAGTCAAATTCAAAATTAGTTTCAGTAGAGAAATTAAAAAAAAATCAAACAATGTGTAATAGATGTGGATTGATTTTTTTATACAAGATAATGTGCTAAAAATTAACATTACCAATTAGGAAGAAGTAGTTCTGGCTCAGGAAGTCCCTCAATTTCAAATTGTCAGAATCTACAGGCACGCTCATCCTGAACCTGTCACAAATTCTTACATTTTATTTGAAGGAAGCAAGTAGAAGGACTTTAGAATTGATCAAATAATGACAATTTTCTGTTCTTAATAGGTAAAAAATATCCACTACTAACTTTTCATCATAACTTTATTGAATTCCGAGTATTTATTTGGTCCAAAACTAATCAATNGCCGAGGCCTGACGGCAACACTAGGAACTGGAAATTATTCTATACCAACTCACAAAATTTTGCAGGGAGGGGGGAAGAGCTCAATTCTGTGCCAGCAAAGCATGGCAGTGGTCTACAATGAGCAATTTGCTCGTGAATCACTTGGCTCTCTTGTACAGTTTTGCTATTAACTNATTTTTCTGAAACATAGTTACAATGGTTATTTTCATGTTTCTGAATTTAGAATTGCTAGTAAAATTAATGATAATGATGGTGTCCTGGTTTCAGCCAGTNTTGCAGGGAGGGGGGAAGAGCTCAATTCTGTGCCAGCAAAGCATGGCAGTGGTCTACAATGAGCAATTTGCTCGTGAATCACTTGGCTCTCTTGTACAGTTTTGCTATTAACTTTGTTGTTACTGTTCATTTTCTTATCTTATTGCTGTTTCCAACAAATTGTTCTTACCTCAACCCATGATCTTTACTTTTTCTGCCTCCAAATCTCCTCTCCAGCCTGCTGCAGGGATAAGAGGTGGCAGGGAGAAAAAGTGAGCAGTGCATGGTTTCAGTGGGAGCACTAAACTGGAGAATATAATTCCTAAACCACAGCAGATAGCAAAACCAGCAACTAATAAAATCTTCAATAATAAAATTTCCTACTGCAAACCAATATTTAATCTGTTAAATCTAAGTGGTTTATACTTGTTTCTGATGAACGGTAACAAGAAAAATTGAAAGACCTTCTTCTAGAAACTACACCAAAGTAGATGACACAAAAGTCCATGGCCATGTATCGACAATTTTCTAAGTCATACCTTAGGAGGAATCTAATAAAAATAACACTTATGTTGTATCCTCAGTTGTATGCTCAAATCAGGCACTTAACATTCATTCACTCCATCCCAGGTCTTTTGGCACCTGGTGTGTTCAACATGCTGGTAGTTATTGCTGTGCCAAAGTCTCTTTACAAGACTCTGTTGTGGTTGATAAACATGCCTCATGCATACTCTGATTTGAACACATTGTTAACACTGTGTAAGCCCTAAGTGCAGCCCTATTTAAAATATAAATGTCTGTGTAAGTGTCACAATAAGCAATGGATAAAAAGAGGCAAACATCCAACAGTGGATAGAGTTCTAGTCCTGTCATTCATCTGGGGCATACTTTATTCTTTTGTGGGAAATGAACTCACATCTATTATTTCCTTATTTTCTTCACAGTGGTGAGAGGGTGTCATAGTTTAACCACAGCCAGCAACCAAGCCCCATGCAACCGCTTCCTCACTCCCACCAGCAGGATCAGGGAGAGAATCAAAAGGGTAAAAGCTGGAAAATTGTGTGTTGAGATAAAGACCGTTAAATAGGGAAAGCAAAAGCCACACATCTAAACAAAGTAAACCAAGGAGTTCACTTCTTCTGATGATCAGGTATATGTTCAGCCATCTCTGGGACATCAGGGGCCCATCATATGTAATATTATCTTGGAAAGACAAACATCTTCACTCCAAACATCTTCTACTCTTCCTGCTTTCCCCCACTTTATATACTGAGAATGTTGTCATTTACTATGGAATATCCCTTCAGTCATTTGGATTAATTTATCCTGAATGTGTCTCCTTGCATTCTCCCATGCATCTGCAGCATCCTTGTCAGCATATTAGTACAAAAATCAGAAAAGACCTTGGCTCTATGTAAGAACTTCTCAGCAATAACAAAAATATCTCTATATTATCATCACTGTATTTAGCAAAAAACCAGAAACACCCCCATACTAGCCACTGTGAAGACAATTAACTGGACCCCAGGCAAAACCTATAACAGCAAGTTATAGGCTGGGAGTCTTTTGTTTAGTGCTCTGCAAATACTCCTTCTTTAATATATTAATATCCAGCAGGCAGTAACAAATGTTATTTTTCTCTCTTTTAGTTTTAATTTGTCTGCTGAAGGTCAGGAGAAATCCTGCCATTGGAAAAGAGAACAGAATTTATGAGAAAAAATACTAAAAGAAGTACCAAAGAACTGACTATTCATAGTGGACTGAAATGAAAGATTTTCTTCCTCAGAATAAAATTTACTAGAGGGGAGTGGACTGAAGTTCTATAGATTTCACTTAATGGGTTTTCATTATCTTACATTCATGAATCTTATTAGAAATGGGAAAGATTTAAGGAAGAGCTTCTTACCATCAACATGTGTCAGACTCCTGAGAATTTTCTTGTGAAGAAAACATTTTCGTTTTAAGACTACTCACTTAAAAAAAAAAAACCATAAATAGACCGATAAATACACTGTGATATGGATGGTAGCTTTCTAGCAGATCTGTTGTTTTTCATGTGAAATTATGTGCTCTGACTTATGTTTATTAATTCCCAAGCATATATTTATAATTGTATAATTCTAATTAAGTAGGGTGATTTTCTTCTTCTTTTCAATATTAGTGATTATCTTGATTGGTGTAATTTTGTGAGCTAGCAATTTCTTTCTTACCTGTATTTCATGATTCACTGAAGTATAGAAAATAAATTTTAAAACCCAGTGAAATTAAAATGGCCTTTTAAGAGGATAAAATTTTGTACCACTTCTGGTTTGATTTTGTTTTCTGCTTTGTTTTCTATACTCCTATGAAAATTTTATGGTTTTTGGAACAACCTATGTGTCCTTTCACATTGGTTCTGGTAAACAATTCTTAATCCTTGTTTTACATCAATATCGTACAGGAACAGAGGATATTAGTATTTCATTCATTATGATAGATAGATATTACTCTATAACATTGTTCTCTTGGTTTAGAGAATATGTTAAATTCAAGTGCCCTATACAGATGTGTACTACTTATTTTCATGGACAAATTTTGCTAAAATTTCATAGCTGGGTAATTCAGTACTTAAACATTGCTTTGCTTCAGCATATCTTCAACACTCCTCTTTCAGCATAAAACTAAATTTACTCTAGTGGCCTCCTTTCACACAAACAGACACCACACAACCCATTTTGCATAATCTGCCACAGGTTCCACATCTGTAAACATAACAGCTAATTTTACCAGATAGGTGGTGCTGTGATTCTCTGCATCAAAGGGCAGACTCCAGCCATAAAACCTGACAGAAAGTACCGCTTCATATTTTATTCTGAAAAGCAACTGGCATTTTCCCCCTTCTATGCTCAGAGGGAGCTCACCGAATAATAGGTGAAATGTCAAGAATAATTAAGAAAAATGATGGTGTTATATAGCAGCACAAGAAATTAATCTTTTCTACTCTGATCTTCCTGCCCACTTTCCCTTCTGCTTTTAAATGTCATTTCTTTTCTCAAATTATTTAGGATAGGCCTTGAAAGAGGGTAGAATATTTTTTAGGTAATTTGACACACTCTTTGAATTGAATTCCTAATGGTTATTTCTCTCCCTATCCTTCCAGATAAAAAGGCTTCTTATAATTTCTTTTCTGTGTTCAAATGTGGTAAAATTGAGTAGTTTATTTATTTATAATTAAGTGTGAGGGAGGACAAAACTTCTTTCCTAATCATCTGAAAATGTTTTCATACATCTTATTTTACCATCACTGAACTCCCAGTTATATACCTTGAGAAAACTCTTACCTACTCATTGGAAATAAGGAATCCAGAATACACTAGTGAAAGACTATTTTGAAAGAGTTCAGAACTTAGGCTTGCTTCAATTTTACACCAGAAATTTGTTGCAATAGATTTAACAATAACCACGAGAATCCTGTTTTCTACTGACAGTGGACAGGATATCAGTCTATATTTTACAGAATTATAAAACAGATAAAATTGTATTTCTGCAGTTTTTAAAATTATTTTGTTTAGTATAAAACCTTGATAGAAAAAAATATTGCCTTTTGACTGTAGGACTTAAGTATTTATGGAAGAACATTAAGAGACTAGGCAGCAGGAGCAACTGAATGTGAATTCTACATATAGAGATTATACACATAATTATTGTAAAACTAAAAACATAAAATACTTCATGCTTAATATTACAAAATTGATTACTAGGAATAAAAATAGGGTGTTTTGTTATTTTCCAGTTAAGATTTTTCTCACCTGTTATTCATGTAGAATTCTTGAACAATTCTCTTTTACCATGTCTGCAGTTTCACTTTTTTACCTTTCTTGGCTCTAGCCTATGCAGTTTTGTCATTACTCTTTCCCAGATCTTGGTAAGTTTCTCAGCTCTGTCGGCCAAGACTATGCCATTGTATTGTATTAAAACTAGGCTTTGGATCACAGAAAGATGGCACTCTAGGAGGTTTAAAAGTGCTTCATACTATTTTGACTAGAGACTCAATTCTCTTGCCTTATCATAACTGCTTAATGTCATTTGAGATGCCCTGAGGTGTCAAAGACAAACCCATGAGACTGATGTCGTGAGAGGCTTACAAACACAAGCCCAGTCAGACAAGAAAGCCAATGGCATCCTGGACTATATATCACAGATAATGTGACCAGCAGAACAAGAAGTGATTGTCCTTATGCACTCAGCACTGGTGAGGCCACACCTCAAGTACTGTGTTCAGTTCAAGAACTGAACTGAACCTCAGTTCAACAATTACATTGAGGTGCTGGAGTATGTCCAGAGAAGGATAATGAAGCTGGTGAAGGGTCTAGATAGCAAGTCCTGTGAGGAATGACTGGGGGAACTGGAGTTGTTTTGCCTGGAGACTGAGGCTTGTGGGAGACCTTATCACTGCCTGAAAGGAGGTTCTAGCAAGGGGGGAGTCAGCCCTTTCTCCCAGGCAACCACTAAGAGCACAAGAGAAAACAGCATCAAGCTGCACAGAAGAGGTGCAGTTTGGATATCAGGAAGAATTTCTTCGCGGAAATGGCCTGCCCAGGAGGTGGTGGAGTCACCAACCTGGGGGTATTTGAAAGTTGATTGAAGGAGCAACTGCACGTGACATAGGGTTATGGTTTAGTTGAAAAGGTGGTGATCAATCAAAGGTTGGACTCTATAATCTTGGGGGCCTTTTCCAACCTAAATCATTCTATGGTTGTATGAAACAGATAATTTGATATGTATTTTTTTGCTCTGCTGAGGTGCATCCTGGAATCAGTAAAACAGCTTAAATCTGTGACAAGCTTGAGTTCAGTTGCAGTTTTTCCCATTTCTATGGGTAAGAAGATGAATTAGTAAGTGTATTTTGTAATCTTCAAATTTTGCAAAATTCTGCATTCATTAAATAAAGCAGATATAAAGACAGGAAAATAATTATCCTTCTATTACTGGAATTTTTTTATTTGTGGGCAATAACATGGCTCTTGTTTGGTTAAGAAAAGATGAGAATTTGGAGGATTGCTTTTGTCTTTTTTCTGCTTAGTTTTGCTACTGTTGAAAGCAGATGGGAGAAGAACAAATTGCCTCAGCAAAAAGTTTTGAAGGATTTTCTTATTTATAATGTAAATTGAAGAGAAATGTTACATACAGTTTAGTTGGACTAGAGGAGGTGCAATTGCATCTTTTGGATTTATTTCTATCTATACAGACAGAAAGTCATTTTCACAACAGCTATGTCAGGTAGATCAATCAATGTAATAATATTTTGTGACTCTCAACCACAAAATTGTAACAGGACACTGTGTAAATGACCTCTAGTCACATACTGTTCAGCTTTTCTTACCCACTCAGTCAACCAACCTGAGACTTGTCTCTACTAAATTGACTTATCTGAAGTTGGACATTCAGTCTAACACTGAAGTCTAAAATGTCTTTGTAGTCAAAAGGAAAAAAATATCCAAGAAACAAAAAGACACTTCCAGTCAGCAATTCATACCAACATGGAAAGGTAGCTCTTTACAAGAGCTTTACTGAAATCCAAGATCTGTCCTGAATCCCTGCTATAGTGCTATATCATTATAATTTCATCAATTTTTGCATTTTCTCCACAAAACAATGTATATTTTCTCAGCCATGGACTATGATCTTTCTCCACATCTGGCACACACACTGGATAGAGTAATATAATTTGAAAATACTTATTACTGTGCATATTACTATGTTGTGTAACATTTCTTTTGTACTTCATGTAATAGCTGGATCCTACAGCCACATAATTTCAAAATGGAAATTGAAGCACATGTTGGAGTAGGATAGTAAATAAGATAATTTCTTATAGTCAGAAGTGCTTCCCTAACCTGATCTAAGTATACAAAAAATGGCAACTAGGTCAGATGACAGATGACAAATAAAATACAGTAGGACAAATACAGTAGGTTGAATCTCAAAAGTCTAATGCACATAAGAATGTACAATCAGAAGCACTGTTGATAAGAAAACCATATTTAACTATATAAGAAGAAAGATGAAAGTAACTGTTGCATCATTCTGAAGAGGACTTCCTTAGCAAAAAATAACAAGGTTGAACTTTTTCAGTAAAATTGTCAGAGATTTCCAGGTAACCAACATAAGTCATACCAGCTCCAAGCAGGTAAGGGGTCAGGTAAGAACAAGAAAATAACTGAGAAGCGATATTAAAGAAAAAGATCCAGAAAGAAAGCAGACATTTTTTTATATTCTCAGAAAGATACAAGTTTCCAGTCATGTTTGAACTGTGCTTATTCTGTTGTCTAAAGCTACTAGTACTTCCTTTGTTGAATAATTTAGGTATTAGCTCATTTAGGAGACTTTATTCTTATTATTCGTGTTCATACTTTTAAAGGGTACTTCGGCTCTTGAATCTAGATTAAGCTGGGTTCCTAAATAACAAATTTGGGAATCTTACCAAAGCAAAGATCAATTAATTTCCTTGCATGATATATATGCCAAGCACTGAGGATGTTAACTGCTGTGAATTCCATTTTTCTCTTCCACAAATATCACCCTTTAGATGGTTATCTCATTACTTTATTTTTCATTCTTGGAAGAAGGTTTTTAAATCTTAGGCAATGCGACATTATGAATCATAACACTTAAAGGCATTTGCTGAATGTCTGCTTTAGAGACACTGTTAGCATTTATCTTTAAGAACTCATGAAAGATGGATGAGGTCCTAAGGACTAAGAATACAACACAAAATGACAAGGTGCCTCTCTTGAAATGGGAAAGAATGGGTAAATAAGAGAATAGAAAAGATGTTGAGCAGGTAGTCAACTTTATTTTTCAGAAAATACCAGAAAAATGTTTGTAATGACACAGAAGATAACAAGGAGATAAACAACAACATGTTAAGAGCAACTCCTGTCAAGCAATTCTCTTTTCAATTTCTTTTCTGACTATGACAAGATAACAAACCTTGAAGATAGAGGAGAAACTGTAGATTTTTCATATTTTGATTTTACAAAGGCTTTTTATATGTTGTTGTCATTAATGAGCCTTGCAAAACAGCTAGGATATATTGTATCAGGTTTTGCAGGACTCTACTGAGCAGTCAATGTTACTTATTAATAATGACTTGGACAATGCAACAGGAAGACAGGATTAGATGTGAAAATTACCCTAACCAATCACAAAACCAGCATGATAAAAGAATATGACATAACAAGACTGTGTCTGAAGTCCAGGTATTAAGTAAAAATACTCATCTCCACATGTACAGACTTGGAAGCAAGAGTTTTTACGGCAGTTGCAGTAAAAGATCTGAGAACTTTTATGACTGAATAATGATGCACTGCCTCAAATAAGGAAAATATTCTAATGGATATAATCACAATATTATCCATTACTCTTTTAAGACCTCAATATTGGTTGGAAAAAGTAACCATTTTAAATGTTCTGGTACAAATCGTTTAGCTTTTTGTTCCACTGCAAAAGAATGATGATCTCCCTGTCTTATAGTCACCAAAGCCATACGAAGTCTCAGAGAACACAGATCACTTCAAACAGCACTAAATACTTACATTTAGGCAACTGATTCAATACCCAGGCACTGGCACATAATCTATGTGTTTACATGTAGTCAAGAGAGATGCAGCCAACAGGGACAGAACAGTTTGGAAAGATTTGTTTCTTTTGTGTGAGGATAAACTTGAATTACCACAAGTTGTTCTCTGAAGGTTTGAGAGTTCTATGTGGGTAGGGCATATTTGATACAAGGACTTAGAGGAGACCTGAAACCACAGTACTGGACCAGAAACAGTGTCCCAGAGCATTTCAAATGAATGAACACTTGTGCAATTCTTTAGCTTGAACTTTCATTCTGTTGTTTTGCTTTAGAGTAGACTAAATCACAGCTGTTGGTTGTCTTAGCCCTATAGTCAGTTAGTATACCGGAAGTTATCAGATCTAGGTCAGGTGTACATGTAAGCAATACAGACTACATATCACTTCCAGGGCCCTGAGGGCACTAATAGGCCTCATTATCCTTGATCAGCCTCCTTGGGGCTTCCCCCAATTTACCCATGGCCTATCGGAGTCCTGGGATCTCTTAGTCCCTGCCCCAGTAATACCACAGTAGGGTCAGTCTCCAGCAGCCCACAACCATGCTCTGTCCATCCATGGGCCCCACCAAGCTGGTGCCCCCTCTGGGTTTATGTCTTAAACTTGTCTCAGCCTGATGTGAGGTAACTGATGTCTGAGGCTGGGGCTTCCCAGCATCCCCCAGCTGCTCTGCCCCTGGCTGAGAGGTGGGACTGACCCTGGCTGCCAGACCCTGGAGATTCCCCAGGTTCCAGTCTATGGGCATCCTTACAGTGAGTCCTTTCAAAATGTTGTCATCCTACTGTAATGTTTTTACTGAGCATAAAGTATAGTAAAACAAAGCTTATTGCCTTCAGCATAAGAATAACCAGGCAAAACTAATTAATTGTCTGATCACATTTAATGTGATATAGTGGTCTCATCTTTCTCATATTTAATATATATATATTTCAAATCCTTGTTTTTTTCACTAGTTATTGCCTTCTTCCTCCTGAAAATTAGTGTTGAAAAAAATTAAAACAGGATAGGAGGATGCAATGTAGAAATAACGCAGCTAAATTAATACAGCAAAAGTACAGGAAAAACTTTAGGAGATAGCAAAACAGTCCTTAGAATAACGGCGACCGGTAAACATCCATTGGTAATGTCTTATGTGATATTAGAAAATAGATCATTTTTTCTGGTTCAAATACATAACATACTGAAGATGTTGAAAATCATGTTTGAGCATTCACAACTCCCAGTACTAACTTTAGCCATTGGGATTTAATTGTAATTATATAATACCTTGAAGCATATTAGACAGACAAGGAGGTGAATTTTGCCAATGTGTGAGATGGATGCATAAAACAACAAGAAGCATCTTTATGCATCTAAATTTGCATAATTAGCATACACAGAAATTGAGCCTGGAGAAGCTGCTGAGGTTATACCACTCAAAGTCCGCTATTAGTGTCTTAATGATACAGAAGCGTTAATAGACAAAAAACAACAGATACAAGTTAAATATCTCAGAGAGGTGAAATGACTCATATTTTGCACTACTATCACATTGCTCAAATAGTAATGACAATCTGCAAAGGATTTTCAGAATGACAGGAAAAATTATTGAAAATTAAACCAATTTGGTAATTTTTCTAATGTCTGTTGTCATTTTATGTAGCTGGGCCTCCAGTGTTCTGTCTTCTCTGGTAAATTGTCTCCACTCTATCTGAGAATCATTCAGAGAACCAGTTGGAGTCTCAAACATACATTCTTGTAATTCGTAGACTGTTTCATACCGAGCTTAAATTGTTTCCAAACTCATTCACAGGCATCTCTTGTACCTCAGTTGATACGCAATAAACTTTGGTTTTCTCACCTTTTTCAATATATATTCAAAGGCATTAATGTATCCCAGATTTTAAGTTTTAGGTTTTTGGTTTGGTTTCAGTTTTTTCCCTTACTTAATTTTAATATGATAATTACAAATTTACTTCAGGGTTAAATGTTATTAAGACTGTATTACTTTCTCTTCTGAACGAGCCATCTATTTTCATAGAGAAAACTTTTTCTGCAAAATCATGCAGCTGTGAGGTCTGCAGTGCTATCAATTTCCTAACCAGATCTTACCAGTTTTGTAGATTCCATTGATGTGACATTTCCCTAAGTGTATTACAACCTTATATTTATCTAAATTAATTCCTTTACTCTGAAGGAACCCCTTATGACAGGGTATAATCAATCAATCATGCTTTATTTGTAGTAATCCAACATGACAAGTCATACTTCTACATTTAAGTGACCAGATTCATTCTGAATGTTTACGCTTGTGGTATTGCTGCATCTTTGCAGCCTCTTACTGCCAAGTTCATCATTGCTATTCTTGGCTCACATTGGCAGCAAAAATCAAATTTAGCTATCTCTACCCGAAGGTAGTGATGGAATGAAGGATTAAAAAAATATGTCTGGTACTAAACACAACTTGCTTCTAAATTCAGGTTTGATGGAGGAAATCTTACCCATGCAAAATGTGCAAAAAACCCATCTTGCTTGAGTAATAACTGTGCCTGCCCTGTATAAGACAGAACTGAAGAATCTTTCCTTGACATTTTTTCTGACTGTGTGCTTCAAATAAAGATTGACCTTAGGCTTAAACTCACTGGGATGTGTTCTGAGGTGAATCCTATTCTAGAGTAATAATTTCTTAAGAGTCAAGTTATTTGACAAATTCAGGTCTTCTAGTGGTGAATGAAAATATGAGAAGCTAACTTCAAGAATACTGATGGAGACAGTGAGCATCTAGGTAAGTTTTGGTGATTGTTTCTTCTGTATATTCTGTATTTTGAAAGCTCATGACTATATATTTGCACTAATGATAGGGTTCCTGACAGATATTTTTCCCTTCCAATTTAAATAGGTTTTAGGATATACGATAAGGTTTTTAGGAGGTTGATACAACAGAATATTTTCATGTGCAGAAAAATCCTTTCAAATTCTTATGTCACTAGATTTTTTAAATGTTAAACATTAAGTC
This sequence comes from Neodrepanis coruscans, assembly GCA_013400695.1. Classification (NCBI taxonomy): domain Eukaryota; kingdom Metazoa; phylum Chordata; class Aves; order Passeriformes; family Philepittidae; genus Neodrepanis; species Neodrepanis coruscans. The sequence continues at coordinate 30,302 of VYZS01039574.1, read as the reverse complement.
TTATCTCTTCAGAATTTTCTAAATTTCATCATTTTCCTAGTCTGATTGATAGACCAATACCCAGGTAAAATTATTGTATTATCATGTTAATGAATACTGTCAAAATCATATCTCAGAAGAGAATATGGATTAGTGTGCTGCTGATAATCATAGATTGTAACAAAAGAAAAAAAAAAGGAGGAAAAAAAAGCTATAAAGTTCCAACTATTTTCTGAGTTTATGAGGTTTATTGTAGAATGTTGATATAATGCTAGAATATGGACAACTGTACTCTAGAATATAGAATTTTATTTAGAACAAATGATGTCTAACCAAAAGATTTGACTACCTGAATGGTAAAAATGTAAATGCACTCATATATGAAATGCAGATCTAAACAGATAAGCCATAATAAACAAGACAATAGCCTGCTGTAAAAGTATAAATTAGTCTTTTTGACTCTTTCAAAGAAGCTTGTAGATTTTCACAGATGACTATTTCTTCTATGCCTAGTGATAAGTGTGTGGGAAAGTTCTAATGGAACTAAACCTTACTGCTGATTAATAAAAGGCATCTGTGCTCATGACATAAATGCAACAAACAAGCACTAAAATAATAACCAAGGAAAAATATTTCTGATCTTTCTTAAAGCTAATTAATGAAGAAATAGCTACGTGATAGAATTTGAGAATTACTGTTTGGGAAAAGAGCAGACACAAGCCAACAGTTACTTGTTTCAACATAATTAACATTGCAGAGAGCTTCTGTGAATTTCTGTGGCATTGCAGATAATTTTAGCTGTCACTATACTTTCCGCCTATAAAACTGAATATAGGGATATACTTTTCTACTCTCTGTGTTTATGTCATTAATTTACGAATTAACCAACAAGATTGTTCAAGGCATGCACCCGATGCCTTGTTCAGTAATATTACTTGGTATTAGTCAATGTTTGGAAATTTCACTGAGACAAATAGAGTAAAAGGTATTGTTTTAAATTTAAGAGAGCTGATGAGACCTTTATTAATTTTTTTTTTCCTCAGATATTCTACAAGCTAACAACACATATGACAAAAGCTGTTATAAGATGCAGTGGTCACAGTGGTCCAGTCTTGTGTTCCAACCTTAGACTATATATAACGTTTAAAACAGGTAAATTCAAACTATAAAATATGTATTTTTAAGTGCTAGCTTAATGTGGCATTTAAATAAA
>VYZS01039574.1:0-20552 GCA_013400695.1 Neodrepanis coruscans | reverse complement strand
GAAATTAAATACACTATGATATATTATATATCAGATTTATCTGATATATTGTATATGAGAAAATTTGGAACATTTTTGAGATAATAATCAGTGCAGATACTTATTCATCTATTTAAAAAAAGCCAACACCAGATCCTCTGAAGCATTTAGCTCTTGTATTGCAACTGTAGTGTCCAGTTTCCACTCCTTTAAATTTCACTTATCCTTTCTAGGTGTAGAAGTCTTCCAGTGTAATTGAACTTCTGTGGATTTTACACTTATTTTCACCTAATTAGGTGTTTGAGTGTATGTTAGCCTACAAAACACTGAGCAAGGAAGGTCCTGTATTGCAGTCAGTGAATTCTACAGTAACAAGACTTGCACACTCATTATCTTCCAAAAGCTTCTTTCTGACAAATGTTGATAAGATGCATCAGTTTCTTGAGAGTGTATAAGTCCTGAGTGGTCTGGATTGCATCTTGCTCCAATTAGTTCTGTCTTTTTTCAAATTCTTGGCACAGATTCCAGCCAGGATATGGAACTTTGGTCTTTCCTTGCAATTTTGGCTCTGACTTCAGACTTTCTATCTATTGTGGTAGAATGGCAGGAGGTGAGCTCAGATGCTGGACACTTTCCCACTTTGAGCACTCTGTTCAGTTATTAATCTGGCCTCAAGTGAGGGAGGGTAGCCCTTCAATAGTAAGAATATGAGCTAGTTCATGCCACTTGGTTTTGAGGCACAGTTAGATTCAAAGACCCCTTTATATATCAGGAGTGATGTAGCTGTCAGTACAGCAATTGGCTTCTCAGATTACCAAGTTCTGTTTTGCACTGACTTTAATCTATTCCATTTTTCTGTTCACACCAGTCTCTGATAGGGGCATGGCCTCCTCTTCTCTGAGATTTTTTGGAAATTATGCACTGCAGAAGGAGTAACAACAGCTGAGTCATGATGTTTCAATTCTGAAAAGATTTCTGCCTTTCTTTTTTCATTTATTGTAAAAGGAAAAGTTAGTCAAAAAGCAACTCAGAGAGACTATCCAGATTCCCGTGGTCCATTTAAGTAATCGTAAGAGAATATACAAATTTTTACACTGTGTATCTAGAATTAGAGAGCAGGTGGTATAAACAAGGGGAAAGCCTTGCATTTCAGTCCTTATACTAATATCAAATCTCTTTTTTCTTGGGAACATATCAGGCATAAATTAATAAATTTAATCTTAAATCAGTAGAGTATAATGGACATAAACCTTATAGGGTCTTCAATATAAGCATGGAAATTCCTTCAGTATATCTAAATACTAGAAAGAGGACAACTTTGTTTCTGTCATTACCAATCTAAATTCTTCATCAGTGATTTTATTGTATGAGTCCCAGTAAGGTTTAGATTGGATATTAAGACAAGGTTTTTCACCCAGAGAATAGTTTGGCACCAAAATAATCTCCCCTGAGAAGGGTCACAGCTCCAAGCCTGACAGAGTTTGAAAAGAATTCTGCAAATGCTCTCAGGCAAATGATGTGATTCTTGGGCATGTCCTATGCAGGGTCAGGAGTTGGATTTTGTGATCTTTGTGATCTTTGTGGGTTCCTTCCAACTCAGATTAGTGTATGATTCTGTGATTCTATGACTTAATGATCCTGCACTTGGGTCAGGGCAATCCCAAGCACAAGTAGAGGCTGGGGAAAGAATAAATCAAGAAAAGTCCTTCAGAGAAGTACTTTGGTTGAGATTGTTCAGAATGGAGAAAAGAAGGTTCCAGGGAGACCTTATAGAAGCCTTCCAGTACCTAGAGGGGGGCCTATAAGGGAGATGGAGAGGGACTTCTGACAAGGGTATGTAGTGATAGGAGAGAGTGGAATGGCCGTAAACTGAAGGAGTGCAGGTTTAGATCAGATATGAGGAAGAAATTCTTTGCTCAGAGGGCACCAGAACAGGTTGTTGGGTACCCTGTCTCTGGATGCCCCAGACCCCCATTCTCATCCAGTTTGGATGAAGCTTTGAGCTACCCTAATGAAAATTGTCCCTGCCCATGGCAGGTGGTACTACATGATCTCTAAGGTTTCTTCAAACCCAAACCATTCTATGATTTTTATGAATAATGTTCCCTGTCAAATTTTAGCCTTTTCTCTTGTAGCATGTCATTCTCAAATGAGTGTCATAAATGATATTCAAAGAAAACCTTTCAAACCTTTCATTGTATATTCATCCTGCTGATTTCAGATGTTATATATGCTAGTTTAAATAGTAAAAAATACTTTTTTGTGGACAGCTGTGGGGGTCCCTCTAAAACAGGGACCTGTTAATTTGGTAACATTGGTGATTGGGACTCTCTGAGGCACAGCTGCCACAAGATATATAGGCCTTGTTCTGCATGGTGCTTCAGAGGGTCTAAGAAAGAAAGGTTATGTATAAACTATACAGGGGACAAAATGAAGACTGTCTTTGTTGCAAATTCATGTGCCTTTACAGTCCAAAGATTGTTTTGGTTAACACAGCCAATAGAAGAACTGAATAGTGGTCATATGTTATGCAGAGATCACTTCTACCAATGTCTTAGAGCCACAGCAGATCACAAGACGTTTGCTTACATTTCTCAGACAATATGTCATGATCTGAAAATGCCCTATTAATAAATTAATTAGGCTACACATTTTATCTTGATCTTTTTTATGCTTAACTTGATGATGAATACATGGTGTTGAAAGAGAAACAGAGTTAAAGACATATAGAAATTATGGTGTCAGTTTTTCTTGGGTCACTGAATACGAAGGGGTCACACAGGCAGACAAGGAACCCGGCAGTTAAATAATGAGACACACAGACACAAGGAATTCAGTTCAAGAGTTTCTTGCTCATTATTCCTCCATCTTTATGAGACCTAGGTGTTCAGGCTCTAGTAGATTACAGACACTGTATTCTAGCGAGTTGCAGATAGTATGAAAGCTTCTTCTAAGCGAGTTACACAATGGCGGTTGTGCTGCTGCAGCAGCAGCTGCAACAGCCTTCTTCTTATAGCTAGTGTTACCGATCATGTGATGAAAATACAGCTTGCCTGAGAGAGCTCACGTGACTGTCAAAGTCACTTTATTTTACTAAAACTCCAATTACATTCTCAGAACAAGATCTCCAGTTCTCAGCTCCTTCAGCATTTTATTTCCATTGACACAAGGCTATGTTTAGCCAGAAGTCCATGCACACCTGCTATAGGAGGTGGAACCTATTTTGAGAACAGACACTTTGTTTATTCCCAATTAAACAGAGCTTCTCAGGCTGCTATGTGAAAACTGGCTGCAACAGAAATGTTACCAAACAACTTTATCCCTTACAGAATATATATATTGACAGTTATAGTACAAAATAAACAAACAAAAAAACACCAAAACAACCTCCCACCACCAAAACCAAAAACCCAAATAATTGAAGAAATTCAGACAATGTCATCCAAAGAAAGTAGGAACCTTCCTGGAATAAAAAAAAACCCTCCTCCACCCAAATTATAGTAACCTTGAAATCACAAGACTTTCAAGTAAAATGAAGAAAAATGACTAAAAATTCTTAACTAAAAAAATGGAGAACAAAACAGAACAAGATAAAAATACAACAATAACACAAAGAGAAATATCATTCAAAATCTCTCTTCTCTGAGTAAAGTTCTCCCTAGTGCAGTTACAGCTGCAGCCAGTATGCAGTGCCTACAGGTCACTGGTGGGTGTTATTCAGCGCAATTATGGCCAGAATCATCAGGTGGTGCTTAAGGATCTCTGGTGAGTTTTTTCAGTGCAAATTTTCCCATCGTCAGAAGAAGGCACCTGCACCCTTCGAGAGACAAAGCGGCAACTGAGAACATGGCACCAGGTCCCATAGGGAACCACATAGCAGTGGCAGCCGGGGTAGTGGCAGAGGTAGTGGGCATGTGGGCAGGGATGAGGACCGGTTTTGGTTCTACCTGTGGTATGTTGATGCCATGTGGTACTGAGATGTTGGTGAGGCTCACCACACACATGGGGGCTTGGTCACTGGCAGCAGGAAATCAACAGGTCCTCCTGCAGTAGCTGGTCACAGGAGGAGAACCCAGGCAAGGTGTGTAATGGCATTAGAGCCAGCTGCAGAAAAACAGGCAGGTTGGAGCAGTGGGGATGGTTCCAGCACAAAAGGAAAGTGCAGCACCTGCAGTTCTCAGACAAAGAGTAGGTGGCAGTCACCACAGTCACTGGGCCAAAAAAAGTGAGAGGAACTGAAACTCCCAGACTCCTTTTATTCTCCCCCATTTCTCCTGAGAGCCCTCCCTTCCAGGGGAAGCTCAGCTTGAGGTTCATATGAGGGGATTGGTTGGCCGAGCTGTGCAGGAACATCTTACCTTCCCCTATCACCCAGAACAGAAACAGAAGACAAAAGAATTCCACAGCAAGTAACTGGTGAGCTAGGCTATTAACTACTTCTTTGTGTAGACTAATTGCTGGCTATCTCTTTATCCGAGCAGCAGGTTTTTTTAGCAGGGTTTTTTCATTTTCTCCTCCACCTAAAGCTGCATTTCAGGGATGAAAATAAATTTAACCAGAAGTTAAAACTATAACAACAAATATTAGAATTTTGTATTGAGCAACAGCAAAGAGAAGATCTTTGTGTTACTTGCATGAAAATGAATCATCACTAATTACATGAAATGTGTGGATTCAGGGCAGCATAAAAACACAACATAGCCTGTTCACACTTTCTCACTGACTGCATGCAGCAAATGATACTTAAATAACATACTTCATCATCCTAGTATAGCCGTTTCCAAGTCAATCTTTGGTTGTCTCAGTCCTTTTCTTTGAAGGGAACAAGACTTCTAATTCAAAATTTACTAGAGAAAAGAGATCAGAAGCCAAGTGGAAGGATAAGCCATACAACCACAGTGCTCCTCAGGTGGGAGCTCAGGGAGTTGCAAGACGCCATTCTTCCCTTTCTCCCTTTGGCACAGAAGAGGCCAAAACCTTCAGCTGATCAGTTATGCCTCATCTCCAGACAACCTGGAAAAAGAAAGATCTCACTGTAATCTGTGTCAGTGAGGCTTTTAAATGAAAATGAATAACTTTTAATTGCCCCTTTACCCTCCATTAAAAGATCCTGTATAACATCATCAGCCTTCTGAGCATTATGGATGAATCCAGTATTTTGCAGATATTATAGGATGGCAAATGCCTGAGACTCCACTGTTAATATTGCTGAGATTATAGTTTATCCAATCAGAATAAATAAGATTTGTTTTAGAATTAAAATAATTTGTAGTATATCTTTATTTTCCCCCACTATTTTCATGAGTCCTTTACTGGGTATCCATTCAAGATTATTCATAGAATTATATGGGAAACTAAAGAGGCTATTAATATTTTAAACACAACAATGCACATAATTCTGGAGGTCAAAAGAATGCAGCATTTGGCATAACACTGCAATTAAGATGTGCTACTGAGCACCTAGGAGTGCTTGACTGCTGTAACAAATTATACAGTCACTTGTTCTACACACTTTTTTCTTGATAATATCACTTAAATTCTCAAGGCAATTATGATAAAGCACACACCTGGAAATAGTTGGTTGAAAAGTTTTCCTCTGCAAAGGAATAGGAAAATACTTTAACTAATTTGTTCTATGAGTGTTTGTTAGTCTCTTGTCAGTAACATTGACTTTCATGTTGAAAATGGACACTCAAAATACAGATTATATTCTATAAAGAGGATTGCAAGCTCTCTGGTAGTACATACACAATCATGTTCTATAGGCAGTACATACATAATCTTTCAGGCCTCTTACACAAATTCTGATGTTACTACATCTGTTCTCTGTGTACTTTGAGTCAATACAGCCCACAAAGGATTCTTCTCAAGCCCACTATTTGTATTTGGCGTACTATATTATGATATCTTGATTACTTACAAACATTAAAAAATGGTGTATAATTATGTCATACATATATATGTATGGTACATAAGATTTACATAAAGATGAGATACTCCCTGTGGTGGTTGGGGGGACTAAAGAGGAAGACAAAAAGAAAAATAACTCCTTTCCTCTCCCCAGATGGTTAAGGGGTGGGGTCAGCCCAGCCAAGCTGGGAAGGGGATGCCCTTTTTCCTCAGTCTCCCTTCAACTTCTGGGGCTGAGGGATACCTGGGAAGGGAAGTGGAGACTCCTGAGGCCACACAGGGACCTCTGGGAGTGGACCAGGATTATAAAGACTTGAGGGAGCAGTGCTCACGCTCTTTTCAACTCTGTGGCAGGAACAGAGTGCTCCTCCTCCTCAGTGCTGCTTGCCCAGAAAACCAGCATGGCTTCTGCTGTCCCCTACCTCTCCCTATGGATTCTTGAGTTCGGCACTGCTTCCAGATGAGAAGACTCCTTAGAAAAACCTCTTCACAGATGCTGCAGCCTCTGAAACACTGTAGCTTCTCCACCGAAGCTCTGGTTCGTGTGCCCTCACTTCTAAGCCCCCTCTGTGCTCTTGTGGGGGGGTCTCTTGTCTTTCTCAGCCTCTGGACTAGGCGTCAGTAGCCCATTTCCACTGCGGGGAGGGTGCTTCCCTTTTCTGGGATCAGCATCCTCCATTTTCCCTTCCCTGCTTCCATGTAGCTGGCTGCTTCCCTCTGGACCTGTCCTGGCTGGCACACAGCGCCCTCTTCCGGCTGTAACACAGTAACTGCACCCCCAGTGCTCCAAAAGGGTTACCAAGACGTGACTGCAGCTCCTGCACCACACCACATTGTGACCGCTGGGGGCATAAGGGACAACTGTGTTTATTTCCAAAGACATTGGTCATTGTTGTTTGTTGTTTTGGTTTTTTTCTCTTCCCCTTTGGTTCACCACCTCAATAACAGATTCATATCAGTACATTCATATCCACATCCTTACACCCATCCATACTCACATTCCTCCCATACATTCAATAAACTGTTGTCTTTTCTATACGTCTCTTGTCCGTTGATAATATCTAATATTGTCCTAAACCAGGACACTCCCATCTACCCAGTTATTACCTCTTACAGCCATTTGTTATTAACAGATGATTCCTATTAAGTATCTGACTGGTCAGAAGTAAGCATAAGAGACCTGAATTCTCAGGAAGAAATTGTTTTCCAATCTAGGCATGCAAATGAGGTATTTGAAGTTTCAATAGTGTGAAAAAATATCCTATGCATTTAAAAAAACAAAGAAAACAAACTTTCTAATAGACAGACTTTATACCATAAGGCACAGTTCCTTTCAAGGAAGAATTTCTGTAATGGTTAACAGTCACAGATAACTCTTAGTACAACTTTACATATAGAACAGCTGGTACACCCACACAGAAAGAATGTATTAAAGAGCTTTGTCAGTCAGAAAATGTAAATACTTCAGCTAAAAAAAGTTCAGCACGCTTACTTTTCTTTCTTTTATAAACATTTCAGCTAATTACTTACAGCTTTAAAAGCCTCACTTTATCCCCAAAACATCCCAGAGTTAGAAGATTTTATCTAGGTTTAGAAGTTCTGGCAGAATGCTGTTTGCACTAAGTGATCAGCGAGAATATGTTAGCAGCATGTGATGTCATAAAACAAGAAATGTCCTAGAAACTGTCGATCTGTTGGGCTTAGTCAAACTCTCCCCTGGAATGAGTAAATAGATAGTTCTATTTGTTTCAAGTAAAAGCATATACTTAATTTGTGTTGAAATGTTAACCTAAAAATGTTGCTAACTAGTCCACAAAGGAATGTCTTGTCAATACTCAAAACAAAAAAGTATATGAGAAAAAAATAGTAGATTATGCATGTCAAAACTGCTGGACTGTATTTTAATATGGTTTTGCAGTAATCTGAAATTCCTTTGGACTACACTCTCAGTGACAAATTTCCAGGTAATGTGTCATAGCACTCACAACCTTCATTAAGATACAGAATTTCTATTAATAAAAACAATTAGGACTTGGTCTTCAAAAATCTAAGAGTTTTTTGGAGACAATGAAGAGATTTTCCCACACCCCATATGATCCATGTATCTACCTATCTAATAAATGAAGACCGACCTACCATTTCCAAATAAAAATCTTAATTCTGGGTGAAAGAAATCTGGTAGGGAAAGAAAGTCTCTGAATAAGCTTCACGCTCTCCAAGATCTGGTGTGTAAGGCCTGGACTGGTGTATGAGGCAAAACACAGAAAAAGTGTAAAAGACTAGCTTAAACTAATAGGATCACCCAATCCCTGAATTTCTTATCTATGAAATCAGTAAAGGCTCTCAAAACTGTCAAGGGTTTTTCCTATGGTTCCCTCAGGATAAAGCACTCTAGGGCTGATACAAGCATATCAAGTTTAATAGTTTGAAAATTTAGCCCCCCTGTTTCATCACCTAAAAGTGATAGATTTATGATTCTATTAATATACATTTACAAAACTTGCACCATTGCAAATCACATAAATTAAAAAACAATATATATCCTGACCACTTAAAAAAGTGGTCTTAAAAAACTTAAAAATCCCCACCCTAGTCAGAATAGTTGATTATCAGTTCTGTTCTAGATGTCAGGAATTTTGATTTTGTATTTACTAGCCATGAGTTTGTAAGCAAGTGTGGGGGTTTCTTTCAGAACAACACAGACGTGCATACTGCAACGCTGCTGTAAAATGAATTACATTGACATCAGGCAGACCTTGATAAAATGATTTCTTGAACATATTGGGAGTAGGAAGGATTTCAAGAATAGGAGAAGTGGGATGAAAAGAAGATACTGAATCCAGCAGAAGTACTTCAGTTCTTCAGAACTTAATCAGTAAAATAGCCTACATTTTAATAAAGCTGCAGCAAATTTAAAATTGAAAAATGTCTTATTAGATATTTCTAGAGTTCATTATTAAATTTTCATTTATAAGATTACCCTTAGTCATACTGATATAAAACCAGAAGTAATATATTGATTTATTTCACTCAAAAAAGTGAAATACATGGTATTCCAAGACATAATCAGAAGAAGAAAGGTGTTTGTTGACATATATGAATATTTAGCAGATAATGTCAGTTAGACATTAATGACATTGTAAAGCTTCTAGCATCATTCAAGCACAAAGAGTAAAGGCTGGATTCTGACTGATTTTTTTTTTTTTTTTTTTTTTGAGTAGATACATAGGTAAGTCATTTAGTGTCTTGGTTTTAAGACAACTGTACTACTTAAATTTGAAACAAAGAGACCACAAAATATAGAAAAAGGAACAATAACTCCTTTATCTTATATATATGTGTGTGTGTGTATGTATGTATGTAAAATAAAACAGAGAACATAAAGCAACAACTCGAAAACCACCAGAACTCACACTCAGAGAACACCTCTCCCATTCAGGGCAGTTCTAACTCTGTCCAGCAGGAGGCACCAGCACGGCCTTGGGAGACAAAGGGGAAGGTGTGACCCAGTGAGGGGTCCCGTGGCCACAACAATGGCGGCCATGGCAAGAGTGGTAGCATCTGGGGCCCTTCTGCAGGCCGCGCAAGTGAGGCTCTGTCACTGCTCCCCAAGGTGCAGGGGTGGAAAAGAAACTCCTTTGCAGATGGCATCTTCTTGAGGGTCCAGGGCAGGTTCCAGCAGTGATGGTGGTCCCCAGGGAAGCAATACAGGCTCACAGCATGATGTATGGGAAATGCACTGATACCAGACAGTGGTACATACTGGCCTGGAGTTGGGAGTGAGCAGGAATCTCCTGGGAGACACGGTAAAGACTCTGGGAGATGGCAACTGGGTGGCAGAGCCCAGTACAGGGCCATGTGGCAAAGAGGAAGGGCTTGAGAGGCATGCAGGGGCAAAGTGGGATGCACCATCTCCACTAAGTTGGTCACATGCCAGCAGCAGCCAAGCCAAGAGCAAGAGAGAGGGGGAGGGTTTCTTTATCGTAAGCTTTTTATTCCCCATTTTCCCATGATGCCTTGCCCCTCCTTCCTTTCCACCCTGACCTGAGATTGGCCCAGCCATGCGTGGCAGTGCCACCATCCCCACTTCACTGCATTTCTTCCTCCTCCTGCCCTGGGGGATGGCAGCCACCACTATACAGAACCCCCTGGAGCCAGTCCCCAGGGAGGAGAAGCAATGGGGAGAGAAGGCATGTGGTGCCCAAACTAAGAGTTGTTGGGATAGGGAAGAAAATTCCAATGGGATTTAAAACCATAATATTTAGTATCTGCAAATCTTGCACAGTGTGATAACCTGCAAATGAATATTAAAGTTACCTGTAAATGTTGCATACAATGATAAAAGTGGCCCCCACACTTTAACGTTCAGGTGAGCAAATGTGGCAATTAAGAAAGTTTGGAAGACACAGTATCTGAGTCTGACTGAGAGTCTGACTGAGTCTAGTGAGAGAAGGCAATATTGTGGATAATGCATTGATCTTGGACCCAGGGGACTCCTAGCTTCTTAATGGTGCTGCCACAAACATCCTATTTGACTTTGAAAAAGTTTCTTACTGTGAAATCCACAAAAGAATACAGTCATTCTGCTGTGGAAACAAAAAAAATAAATCCATAAAATAAATCCTTAGAAACTCTGAGAAATTAGTCACAAATATTCCCCAAATATCAAAGTGCTGCTTCTGAATATATCTAGAATTCTTTTCCCAATTGCAAAGCTCAGCAACTCAGCCTTCATTTCATCTTAACTGTCTAATCACAATTCCTGAAGTAGAGATGGGTAAAGCAGACTCTTCCAAAAAATAGCAGTTAGCATTTCACTACTTTAGCTGCAAAGCAGAGTAACAATGCTATATATTTCTATGTTTGAATATGAACCACCATGTAAATTCTTCAAGATTGTCCACGAGATGTGTTCATGTGAGGTTCTAATTTTAACTCTGTCATGTCTCACTTTCTCTTATTAGATTTTTTTCTTTGATATAAACATTTAAATATCAGTTTGGGACAGAAGGTAATTTCAAAGTCTCATTGCTCTAGGCCTACACATGGTGAACTTGGGAATGTTAACTCAAGTAATCTTTCTGGACAAGTTATTGAAGGCGATCTATATTTTAAAAAGACTACCAATATGAAATAGGACTCTGAATGGGTATGGCACTAGGACACAGGCAATTGTCAATCTATCCATAAAAAGAACAAAACTTGTTTAGTTTAGGTTTTTCTTTTTTTTTTTTAATCAATAGAAAAACATATGTTGATTTTAAAGGCTTACTCAATATCTGTATAGATTGCTAAACATAGATTTATGTTGGATCTAACACAATCTAAGGCATTTTTAAAATTTACCTGATAAAATAGTCTGTGCATTGAATTTTGTTTTCTACAAAACATAAAAATGTTTTGTAAGACTCTCAAAATTCTTGGTAACTCGTTCAGAGAATGATAAACTGAGGGTATAATGGCAGCAAATCAAACACGTAGAACATCTGATTAAAAAGAGATGAAAATTATTTTCCTGACACATGACTCTCCTTTGAAAAAATTGTTTTAAATAGTTAACTAACAGTTCAAACTTTTGCAGGCAGAAACTTGATGGAGTTTTTCTTTTTACTTCCTGTGTGCATTCCCACTAATAATTAGAATATTAGCTAGCATGAGCATAGCTAGATATTCAAATGTGGCAAGCATGTTTGGATAATATCATGGCATTTTTAAAAAAACATGATATAGTGAAATTTGCTGTAGTTGCAGTTAATAAGGCTTTAAAACAAGTTTCAAGCAAAAGCAGCCTTGCTGCAGATCTGTATCATCCTGATCATCACTTTTACATTTACATACATAGATTACATTTGCATACCTTTATGACTTGTACATTTTAACTAAAATTGATTTCACAGGAGTGTTTATGTCAAGGGAATATGAACATTTTAAATTCCAAGTTATCTCTAAATTATTGATTTCAGGAGTACTGCGAGGGTTTTGTGCCTTACTCAAATTTATGTAAAACCACCAACTAATGACAATGTTTAATTCTGAGTTCTGTGTTCCATCAGATTTATAGAGTTCTTTCAGTTCTGAGCCAGAAGCACAGATATGACTTTGTAAAAAATTTATAAGACATAAAATTTTATCATTTTGTTAATTTCTTCAGGATAATACAGACATCTTTACATGGGCTACAGTATTTCAAAATCTGAAACTATTTTCGGTTTAGTAATTTTAGAAGGCATTATGCTTTTATGAAATATATTTGCAATTTGATATCCAAAAATGACAGCCATATCAGTCAATTTAAACATAATATCAAAATGGTGTGTCTGAAATTACTTCTCTGAAATATTAAAGCACAGAAATATTAACGGTACTTCCTTCTTTCTTTTTTGCCTAATTTGAAAAAAAATCACACAATCTTGATTTACCTTTTAAAAAGGATGCAAGACAAGACACTTTGTAGTAAGGAAGAAAGTACATATTACCCTTCATTTTAAAAGAAAAGATAATGCCGTCAAGTACTCACTGATATGAACTGAGACTGATTATGTGTATGGTATAAAAAGAAAACTTGCGGGGAAATGGAATTTCAGGAAATTATACTATTTCTGCAAGAAATGGGAAAAACTTTGAGGATTGACATATACCTCAGGGACTCATACTAGCCGAAGCATTTCAGGAATTTTAATATTTAGATAGGGAGAACTTACTCTTCTCAAATAACAGACTCTGCTTATACAACACTTTAGGATTCATGTTGACTTTAACAAACATGGAATTTTAACCTAGGAAGTAGTCCGTGAAGTCCTACACATTCTAATGTTTGTGGAAGCATGACAAAAAAAAAAAAGGTAGATCACAGAATAACAGAATGTGCTGAGTTGGAAGGGACCCATAAGGATCAATGAGTCCAACCCTTGGCCCTGCACAGGTGTCCCAGGTTGAGGACAAAATATAATTTTAAAAAATAGATAGAGGATGTATAAAGAAATCAGAATTTTTATTACTAAAATATGTATATATATGAGGTAGAGAAGAAAAAAAATTAAATTAAAAATAAAATACCACGAAAACCAAAACAATCACACCCTAACTAAGCAAAGACAAAAACAACCACCTACACCAAAACCAAGTAAGAACCAAGCAAAAGAACCCCCTCTTTTCTTTGTTCAAATGTCCTGGAGTACAATGATGTTGGTGGAACAGCAGGGGGTGCCAGTCGCTCCGAAGAGATAGTGAAAGTGGCAGCCACTCTGTTCTGGTCACTGGGGAGCACTGTGGGAAACATGGCTGCCATGGGAAGAGCATGGACGTTCCTGTTTTTACCTGAGAACCAATCCGGGTCACAGTGAGAGGACGGCAGGCCAGGGGTAGGGGCAGTAGCAGCAGCTGAAGGAGCCAATGTTTACATGGTCAAAACAAAATGCCAGGCATGGCAATCCGAGTGTCAAGAGACCTCTCATCAGCCAAACAGGAAGCTGTGCGCTGCGACAGTCATTTATATCGGGAGTTATAGGCTTCCCACAATCCCCCCGCCTCTTGAGCCCACCCACTGCCCCTCAACATACCCCAGTGGCATAGCTGTGTCTCGTTTCATCCCACCATTGGCTATTAACTGAGCTGCCTTACCCTGGGTCCCCCCTGGTTCTGCTTTGCTCCCAGCTGTGAAAAATCTCTTGTGACAGCAACATGATGCACTGGGGTGCCCCCACTATGCCACCACTTGGCACCACGCCAAGATGCTGTGCAGCACCCTCAGCCTGGCTGCACTGGCAGGGCAATGCATTGACACACCCTCCTTAGAACTGTGGCACTGTCACCACTGCTCCAGGAGCACTGCACTGGCTGCCTGCAGGACCTGGCCCAGCTGGCAGCGACCAGTGGCAGCTTGAGCACAGCCATGCATGACCTGGCGGTGCCACATGATTGGGGCACACTGACAGTAGTCCACCTCAGTTGATAGCTGGCCCCACCAACCCCATGCACATGTCATGCTACAAAATACCTCTCCCCAGCAAGGGGAAGGATGCTGCCCCCGCCATGGCGCCACTGCAAGGGCACATGGCAGCAGTCCTCTCACTCAGACCTGGGGGTTCAGCAAGACCTGCTACCCAGGGTCTCTAACACCTGCTGTGAAGGAAATGCACCTGGCTAGGACTGGCTGCCAACCAGGTGGAGGTCCCCACACCAGTTCACCCCCGCTGGTCCTGCAGCCCTGGGTTGAGAGGCGCCAGCCCTGGGGGCCCCTGGGAACAGGGAGCAGGGGTCAAGCTCTCCAAGGCCTTGGTCCCCACCCTGGGTTACCCCTGCCCCAACAAGAGCTGCAAGAGCACCCTCCTCCCCCCATCTCTTGGCTTTCCAAGGAGGAAGGAAAAAACCATGAGACCAAAAAAAGGGGAAGAAAGGGTGAGGGGGAGGAGGGGGGAAGGGGAGGGAAGGAGGGAAAAAGACCTTTTATTTAATCCGATTTGATAAAAAGTTTTGAAAACGTTCTAAACCATAACAACAGGACCATTCTCAAGCGTCATATCATGTGCCCAAGAGCGTTGTCCAATATACAAATGGAGGGAACTAAAAGCTTAAAAGCTTAAAAAACTAAACCAAGATCAATGGTATTTCAGGAGATTCATTGTGGTTGTTCTGAAAAAATCAAACAAAGAAAACTAAAATGCCTAACTAATAATTCAATTGGGTTGGAGAATAAATTAAACAAATCAAAATTTCCACTGCAGGACAGAGAGAGAAAAAAACTGAGGGAGAGAGGAAGGAAACACAAAAACCTTACATAATAATTGACAATTAATTTTTCTTTTCTCCACAGTTATGGAACAGAATCCTTCAAGGCAGAAGTCACTGTGGAGAGGTATGTTTAGAAAATAAAATTAATATACTAGTATACTAATGGGACCTTCCTATAGTCTCCAACATCCAAGCTCTTTAAGAGTCTAAAAGACAAAAGCAAGAAGAGAAATTACATGGATATGGAAGACTTTACTTTTTTGACATTGATATGAAAAAGTGCCCCCTTATGTGTTGGTAGATCTTAAATATTCTTGAATGTATCCGTTGAAAAACTTATGTACAAAACAATTTATGAAGTAAAAAATGTGCTGGTGTCACTTTAGTTACTTTAAATAAGCAGCAGGGAGAAGCAGCATGGGGCCTAGTTGTAAAAAACTAACTTGTAATAAAATTATAAATAAAAATAAAAAATATTCAATTCATAATTTAATTCACTTTAAAATACAAGACAAACAAAATTGAATATATGACTAAGGTCTAGAATTTTAGAAGACCAGACTTTGATAAGCTAAGAAATTAGTTACAAAGCTTGACTGAACCAAATATCTCAAGGATTTGAACACAGTGGAAGCATGGAATTAAGTCTAAGTTGTAAACATTATTTGAATTACATTGCAAGCAATATGGAAAAAAGTCTTAGCAGGAAAGGGCTACAGGCTTCTTTGGAGGAAGAAACCACTCACATAGCATATAAAGAGTAAATAAAGAACAGAAAAGGAATAAAAAGAGGGATTGATCGGCACGAAGAGCTATGTCTCTGAGGTCAAAAAGGGCAAAAATAAAACTAGAATGAACAAAAGCTTAGTTAAATTGAAACTTGAAAAGAAAATTAAAATAATGAAAGTTCTTCAATTACATAAATAAATAAGGGCAGGAGAAGAGAAAACTGAGACAGCTATACATAGAAGTATTGAGAAAGGAGCTCATGTAAATATGGCAGCAGCATCAAGTACTGGTGGGTAGGAAAATAGAACAATTTCTGATCAGTCAGTAAAAATGAAAGTAATATAAATTACTAGATCCAAGGCAGAAACAGAACTTGAAATGCTATTACATAACTTCTGAGCCCGGAATATGAAATAAATGCGTAGATAAAATGAAAAAATAAATTGAAAGTAATTTCAGCTGCTTTAACTACAGCAAATACTTTTTAAAAGACTTTTAATACCTCTAGTGCAGAAAATTAACAAGAGAATTAATGGTAAGCTAGAATGAAACAGATAAAATAACTTGTGATTTGTAAGAAATTAAGTGTGAAGGAAATGACTGGGAAAATGAAATGTGATATAAACCCAGCATCTTTCCAGGGTCCAAGATTCTTGTATTCTGGTAGAATTACACTTTTTAGTCCACAGTTTCATAGTTTGAGCACATTTTGTAGATCTACCTTGAGAAGATCTATTGATCTAGACCATGTGGTTGTTTCAAAAAAAGTTTACTGCAATAAGTAGATCTTTCAATTTTTATGATTTGTTAGTTCATTATAAAACAAGGGTGATTTTTTTTTCCCACCATATATTTCTCTTCCATGGAGAAATATTGTACAGTACATGAAGTACTACATATAAGCAGGGCAGTATGTTTGATCTTTGATTGTGAGAGCTGACTTTGCTCTTTAAGGCATTTAAGACAAGTTACAATACCACTCTGGTATGGGATATTGGTGTACAGGATGATACACTTCCTATGTAATTCCCATGACCAAATTTTTGGTTTAGAGTTAAGTGTTATATACTTGGGAAATATACCTACATGAGAGAAAGATACATTTTTATAAATCCTTGAAGGTTAGAATATCACGACTATTTGTAACAACTCTTGCTGAGTTGTTTCTTTCCTCCTTTGGTGGCTTTTGGGAAGCATTTGAGAAGCACTTTTACTATTTTAGAGAAGCTTTCAGAGAAGGATTTTTATTTTATATTTGAGTTCCAAGATGAAGAAAGATTTAGGAGTTCCATAACTTCCTTGTGATTAATTATGTCAGAGAACTCCCTTTTAGACTCATTTACAGAGTCTCTGCTGCCTAGGTTTACTACAGTCTTTCTTTTGTTTTTTGGTTTGATAATTATTTGGTTTCACTCTCTGAAGATTCTATAGATTTTCTCTCCAGGGAATAGAAAGAGTGACTGTCACTGGGACTTCATTTTCTAACTATAGTGTTGTTGATTTTTTTTTTTTTAATTTTTATTTTTAAGCAGGCACTGTNTTACAGAGTCTCTGCTGCCTAGGTTTACTACAGTCTTTCTTTTGTTTTTTGGTTTGATAATTATTTGGTTTCACTCTCTGAAGATTCTATAGATTTTCTCTCCAGGGAATAGAAAGAGTGACTGTCACTGGGACTTCTTTTTCTATCTATAGTGTTGTTGATTTTTTTTTTTTTTAATATGTATTTTTAAGCAGGCACTGTCAATATTTGGAGCAGTATCTATGCTCATAGTTCATTCAGAAGGGGGCATCCAACCCAATTTTCACTGCCGTTATAATTGTTTTTTATATTTACATGGAAAGCTGCTGCAAAGATTTTGAATGGATTACGAAGGAAAAACTAACAGGGACATGGAAGCAAGCAACCACCTATGGCAAATCAACAGGAAGAAAGGATAAAGTGATGGAAAAACAGCATATGAACTATTACCATTTGGAGAATGCTATCAGTTTATGGAGCCCTAAACCTTTTTGTGAGCATCTTGCATTGACTTCTGAGGCTACTCTGCTGCAGTTCTCGCGCTGGAAGGCTGCACATCCTACTGTAGAAGAAGCAAACCGAAATGTATCAAATCAGAATTATGCACCTTACTCTGTAGGCACTACAGGGTCCACCAACCAGAACTAGGTAGTACCTCTGCATGGTGCCTTATCCCTTGTATGTTAACTTCAGTAGCTCCATTCCCTTGTTTTTCCTCTTCTCCCACAAATGAAAAAGAAATAAATCCTCTCAGAAGATTTTTCTCATTATAGCAGGAATATTTTTTTCCCAGAAGAGTCTCTATCTGGTAAATTGTAATTGATTGGACAGGCTCTACAGGTAATATGTAGGTGAATAAAATTTACAGAAGCTCTGAATGTGGTTTTTAGTTTTCTTTCAGAGACTGATCCCATGAGAATTGAATATCACAGCCTCAGATGAAAAACCTTTATTTATATACAAATTCCTTACAAGGGGATTTTACTATGTCTCACGCACACATCATAATGGCAGCTACAGCTGGGACTGTGCTGCTGGCTTGAGCAGCAAAATTAGGATGATGTCTAGATTCAGTGCATTAGATGGATAATGGGTAAAATGAGGGCTTGTTCTGAGATTGGGCATGTTGTTTGAATCTATACCTTGTGCCGGAATGGAAAGAAAAAAATAAAATTGGGTTGAGGTACTGGCATATTTTAGTGATATTCAAAAAATAAAGCTTTAATTCATTTCACAAGAGTGTTTAAGCCAAGGATCAAAGTTATATATGGAAGTAGAAATTACACCCTGTACTTCTGGTAAGAGAACTAGTAGATGACTTTGCTTTGACTTATTCTCCAGGTGTCCACTGAGTAAATAACAATGATCTAAGATAATTTTTCCATCCAAGAAGAAATACTGGATAAACTGTTCATTCATCACTGTCGCTAAATGCATTCAGAGAAGGCAGACATCTTTTTGCTATATGCCTTTTCCTCCTCAATGCTAGCTGTGGTGTTTAACACAGATTATGATAATCTTCTCCTCTAACTCATTCTTCAAGCAGCAATCAATTTTAATTTCTGTATCTTTCTACACTGATGTGAACCCCCTTAAGGTTTTCAGTATATATAAACTAGAACATAAATAAATACAGATCTGCTTTGAAGTTTTAGATGGTCTTATCTATATCTGTCTACAGTTTTCTGTCAGTGTTGCCCTGTACTTTAATCCTTGCATCTGTCCATTTCTTTTTTGTTGGAAGTTAATCTCTGCTCACTAATAAAGTGTCAGACCTGAATACAAGCTCCATCTGACAATAATTCCATTTACTAAGTCTTATCATTCCCTTAGACCATATTTCCAAAATATTTTGAATATATTAAAAGGATATATGAAGCTGTACAATAGTTCATTAAAATTTATGTACAATTAAACTTTTGATTATTCACTTATAGTGTAATTTTCCTTCTGATTTTTTTTTTAGCTTTACAATTTTGAGTTAGTTATCTTTAGTAGCGTTTCTTATACGTAACAAACCACTGGAACCTGAGAGTGTGTCGTTTTAATTTAATTGTACATATTTCTGTTTGTGAGAAATGTAGAGTGAACTATAGAGCTGAAACAAGTAGCCCAGTATCTTTTTCTTTGTTCTTAAGAAAGCACAGGGATGTATGCATTGGGAGTGGACAGAGGAGAAAGAGCTGCAAAAAAAGAAAGACTAACCAATGGCTTAAAATGGCCATTAATACCATGCAACATATGAATTTAAACTAATGGAGTCCTGACATTTCTTTACAAATACATTCAGTATATTTTTATCTGATGTGGGTATGTATATCCCCAGAGAATAAGTGCACCTCAGGGCACTTTAGAGTACTTTTTAAAGTTGGTAACACAGAGGATGGGAAAAATCTTTGTCACCCAATGTGCAAACACTTGGATCACATGGAGGAAAAAAAGTTGAAGTCTACTCAGCCTTCTATAAAAGTTAAAATATTGCATGAGATAATCCAAATAGTCACATAAATAAAGTCATTCCTCAAATCCCTTGTTAATCTCTTATTTTTCATCAACCCTTCCAGAAAACAGGGACTTAGATGTAAATTGTTTACAAAATTTCCTAAAATATATTTGTATGTCTTTCGCAAATATTAATAAATTACCAGAGTTAACCAATGACATTTTAGCTAGCTTGATCATAAAATGCTTTAAAGACTTATTCAATGAACTCTATTATTAAAGTACTAATAACTTAACATATTCAGAAGAAAATAGTAGGCATTATTAACAGAGAGTAAAACGAAATAAGAAGCATCAATTAAATTTCCTTATCATGCTTCAGGCTTTAATTTTCTGAATACAGTATTGGTGTAATTATTTTATTCCTAAAGTCAATGAGTGAGGAACAGATTCATGCAGAAAAAACTTAAGTTTTATGAGTCTCAGAGAGCTACTGTATATTTAGTTTTATTCTCCTGTGGGAGGTATTAATTACTTGAAAAAGCTACTTCTTGCTTTTTCATATGATTGTTTATAAGTATCATGCATATATGTAAACATTTGTATATAAAAATAACATAATGCAGTCATGATGCCTGTAAAATCTTCATGTCACGTAACCACATTGATTCTGAGCTTCTGTAGCTGCCACTGTTGATACAAAGAGCATACCAGGAAATAATGTATTTCATCATTTTTCCTGCCTTGAATATATGAATAATTATTAATTTGTTGTCTTTGTGAGCTTTATACTCATCCTGAAGTTTAATTGAAACTAAAAATTTCTTTAGCAATTCCAAGCTACTGCTTTCTGCTTTCTCAGCTTTCACTGTGACGTCAGTGGTATACATTAACCTATAATTTTCATATGCTCTGAAAAATTAAACCTGGAGTTACCTAAATAATATTTTGCAATGATTAAATTGTAAAGCATTCTTATATGTAAATCTAAGAAAATCTTAATGTTTTTTTACTACTTGGGGTAGGTATTCAACAAATACTTCAGAATTTAAGTTTTCCTCCATAAAATGAAGTTTGAAAATCAAGAAAATATTGCTTTTATGATTTATTTATTTATTTATTATTGATATTGGCCAAGTAGTTTATAGCAAGTGTTCACTGTAAATTTCCATAGGGATCATTCAGTCCATATTGATTTCATTTATCTTTGCATACATTAAATAAGATTAAAAAAATTATAAGA
>VYZS01039573.1:0-12628 GCA_013400695.1 Neodrepanis coruscans | reverse complement strand
GTCTGTCTGGATTCATCCTGTCACACAGAACATGGAAATGACAATAAACCCTGGCAAAATATTGTTTTGTTTTGTTTTGTTTTGTTCTGTGTGTTTCTCAGCAGTCCAATCAAGAGCCCTCTCCTTGAACTTCCAAGTATCTCAAATAGGCAGACATAGAACAGTTTGTTACTTGAAACAGAAAAGTAGAAATTTCTCTAGCTCTTATCTGTTCTAGACAGATAGAAAATTGGAAGCTTGAGACATGCTACTAAGGTGTAGTTCTTAAAATACTATAATAATAACATGGATCTGGTTTTAATTTTATTTTTTGAACAATAATGAGATTATGGAAAAATAGCAGATTACTTTCTTACATTTAAAAACACTTTATAAATACAAGAATTGCGAAGTGATAGTCATATATTTAATTAATTGAAGATAAAAGCTTGTTGCTACAACATTCGAAGTTAATAGTTACAACATGGAGTCCAAGATTACAGATAGGTACATTTGAAATGAAACTGGTTTTATTTAAGAAATTAAGTACAAGTGAATTAAAGAGAGTTTGAAAATTTACACGGGAACATGTTATGTGAATAATATCAGCAACATCTATTCATAAAAAATATTAAAGTACTTAACAGGTATTGGTGGCTGGCCCTGTCTTTAACATAAAGGATGAACTGAGGAAATTAGCAGTATAAGTATGTAACAGCATATAACTGATCCCTTCCTTTAAAACAGGGTTTTTTTTTTCCTCTCTCCTGCTTCTTCCTTCTTCACAAATTTACAGAAGCCATATGCCTCACAGACTCAACCGACCAGATTATTTCTGAAGGTCAAGATCAGAATTTTGGAATGCTTAGTGTAGTTCTGAAACAGAGCCCGTATTTTAGATCCTTAACTGGTCAGTTTCTGAAGGTCAAAGCCAGTATTTCAGAATGCTTAATCTGGTCTTGAAAGAGAGCCTAAGTCTCTGTGGAATGATATTGGCATGCAAGATGATGTATGGATGATCACTGCCTTCAAATCTTATTCAGACTAGATCTTAGTAGTAAACCCGTGGGGTGACTGATTAGGTAGAAGTGTATTTTTCACAACTGATACTGTATTAAATTCTTACTGTCTCATGAACATTTTAAACATTCACTGCATTGCTGGATTTAATGTTGGGGATTTATGGCTAAAACAATGATATAAGATGACAATTTACATATTGCCACACTTCTTATGAACTGGGTAGACTGTATTTGTGCATTGAATTTTAGAAGATTTTATATGTAACACAGTTTATTCTAATGCTGCTCCTGAAAAATAAATGCCGTAAATTTCAAAAAATATCTAGCACCTTTTTTGTTTTACCACATAACAATATTTAGCTGATAAATCTGTTTTAAGGTAAATATATTTATGTTTATGTTAATATTTGCATATTAATTTGTATTTTGACATAGTTTATAGTTATAGATTATCTTTATACAACATTTTTATATATTTTTGCTTGGCTTAAACTTATAAATCCTGAAAACTACCAATATTTCTGTTTCCAGATAACAAATTTATTCCTCAGTCACATCATCTACTACATGGGTATTTCATTAATATCAATTGATAGTAACCCTTTACATTCTCTAGAAAGTAATTCCTAAACAGTTTCATCTACATTCTTCCATAGGAAAAATATTACAGTGATTGAGAGTTCATACATTCTTGGTGGTGAATACACACTGTAGTGTTCCTACTGACACAGGTCTCCTATTGATGCCAAAGTAATTAAGAGAGTGGATAATATGTATGAAATGCGTATAATCAAAGGGGAAAAATTTTTGCTCAATGATATGAATATCAGCTTCAATACTGTCAAGATTTCATTCTGATAATTTTACATCAGGTTTTTAAAACAATGGGACACCTACTTCTTACATACTTAAACAGAGAATAAATATTTGCAATTTTGCCCTAAAAAGTCTCCTGAAAACTTTCTTCTTCCTTCTTCCGGACAATTTAGATTTTTTTTTTTTTTCAGATTACACATTTAAACATGTATTTCATACGCAAAATCGTAGCATAGTTATATTTTGGTTTTAATATGCTTTCTAAAGATTCTTATCAAAAATTGATACATTAAGCTACATGTTTTATTACCTAAGAGAATGCAAGTCTCATCAGGATTTGATTTAAAATTCTTTGCTTGTGAAGAGTTACATAAAAGTAGTGAAAAATGTTTTGGTATTGCACCTGTTCCAAATGTCTGCTGGGGCATATGTTAACATAACTTGACAGCTAACATCAGTAGCAAAAATAGTGGAAATTTAGCAAGAACAAGTGAAGATGGCAGCAGATTTGCCAGAAAAATCCTGGTTTGTTGTCTCTATAATGCAGTTTGGGCTGCTGTATTTTAACAAGCTCAGTTTTCTTTCTCTTCCACCTGGGCTGTGACATCTATGTCTTGGATTATTTGCTCATTTACTTAGAATGTTTTCCATTCTGTTTAATTCCTCCTCAAGGTTTCCCTTAGATGACCAGTTCCCTTTCTAAGAGAGTATACTCTAAGTGGAATCAATTTGACAATTTCTCCTTGGTCATAACCAAGTATTCTGACTTATTTTTAAAGTCATGCTTAAACCTTCTGCATACTTGGATGAAGGCCGCATACTTGGAACAAAAAAAGACTGCTTAAGATTCAAATAAGATTCCTAGTAACTTCTGGTAAGGTAATAGCTTCTACAAGGTAAAATAATAGGGTATCAACACAGATAAAAAAATTGGATGTTGCCTCAGCTGTTTGTCATTTCCACCTAAGCAAGAGTGTGAAACAAAAGAAGAAAAATACATGATTAAGGAGATAATACATGTAGAGGTGCACAGCTGGTGCTATTTAGTGTGATGTAGTTCAAGAAAATTTCAACAAATACTACTAACACCATTCCGTAATCAAACAATCACAGCCTCCAGTGCACCAGCCTCTTTCCTCTCATAGATATCTTCTTCAGGTTTCTCTGCCTGTGGCTGCACCAGCTCTGACATAATGCAGCTGCACTGCCCTGGATTAGGGCTGTGGGAGCATTGATGCATGAGCAGGAGCTGGGAGAAGGCTGACCCTGCTTCTCATGGGAGCTGCATCATGCTCACGTCCCCTTGTCTGCAGTGCTGATGCCCCCAGTGCCTGAATCCCCAGCTATTGCACAACAGCAAGTGCTGCTGCTCCCTGACAAGACCAGTCATGAACATACTTCCATCATGTTCGCAAGTTTAACAGTGATGGATCTGTGCTGTCTCCCAGCCTCAGCCACTGCTCACTTTCTTGCCCTCTATAACAGCTTCTCTTATTTTTGATATCCTTTTTCTTATGACAGGTCACGAAAGTCCACCCTGTGTTTCCAATGTCAAATGGAAAGCACCAGAGATGTTCTCTCACTTTCAGGATACTCACAGTTAGTCCTGAGATTTTGACTTTCCTCTGCCACCCCCTAAGGCACTTTGGGTTTGAGGCCAGGAAGACCCTCATGTGGGTCTGCATCCACCCTTCTGCCCCTGGCTTGGTGCTCCAGGGGAGGACACAGTGGGAGGCTGTGGGGCTGGTGAGGTTCCTGCCCTGCCCTCCTGGCCATGGTGTTGCCCTTTCCTCCTGGATCCCTGTGCCTGGCACAGCCACTGGCCCTTGCTTCTCCCTGATTCAGGCTAAAGGTTATGGTACCTGATGTCTAAAAGAACTTCTACTCCTTACACAATTCTGTCTACCACCATTGATTACTTCAGGACTGTCTGTGAAAAATCACTGGGCGTGATTTTTTTCCTCCCTCAGGCCTCCTGAAGTTTTATAGTCTCAATGTGTGAGTGCTGATGTCTTCACCTGGAGAATTCAGGGGATTTATGGGGAAATTTAACTAACTCAAAAACAGACAGCTGACCCTTAGCTACTAAGGAGCAGAGAGGTTCATAGGCTGTCTGTTCTCTTGCCTCCCCCATAATATCCTTTCAAGTTCCACAGGAAAAGAGGATAGCAGCCTTATGATTCAGTTAAGTATGGATGCCTGTAACAAGCCACAGGTTTTGTGTCTAGCTGACAGAACAGGTCTCAGGACCTGCCAGACTTTGTATGGACCTCACTTGGCCTACCTGGAGGGTCAGGATGATTGCTGCACTCTCCCCCACGACCCAAACTGAAGCCATCAGCCTTGGACTCAGAGGATTTGTGGAAACATGAACAGAAAACCAAAGGACAGGATGGACACAAGAAATTTCTGCATGTCATTTTACATATATAAAACATGAACTACAAATGTTAAAAACATGGTAATTGGACTAACAATAATACCTTGATTAGACTGCTAGAAGAGTGTATTTTTTCATCTGGTAGTTCGAGCTTAACTATTGGGAATTTGAGCAAGATACTCTAACTTGGATTCCATAATCTGGTGATGGAACAAATGCCCATTGAAGTGTCAAAATCTTCCCATGCCTTCCTGCTGTTGGTGATGTCTCCTGCCACTTCTTCCTGCCCTATCCTGTTGCATTTAGCGATTTACTAATAGCTGGACATCTTCTGATCCTTTTTAATACTATTGCTCTTCTGTCACTGAGTTTCGCTTGTTAAAAAATTTAATTTAAGGTTTGGTGTTATTTAATCTCATGATGAATGCAGCACTTTTTTTTTCTGCAAGGCTTTTTTAACGTCACCTAATTTAGTAACAGTGCCTGATGCAAAAATGTGAATAAGATTTATCTGATGGAAGGCCATTAGTTTGGCTTACTTCTGTTTTCTGAGAGCTTCGGCTTCTCAACCAGGTCACCTTCAGTAAAATGTGTAGCTATGACCAGGATATTTTAGTTTTGTGACCTGAGATAGAAATCATCTTGTTCCATTATACTGCTTATTACAAAAGACCAAACAAAAATCTGGTTCAAAACTAAACTGTATATGAAGCAAGCTTTAAAAACTGGTAGATACAACCCCTCAATCAGAAATTAAGAAATGGAAATGTGTTATTTCAGTTTCTTATGAAAAACACCTACTTATAATCATATATATACATTAAAAGTAATTTTAATTATTGGGTTTGGCCTCTAAAATGATACTTTATCTCTATAACTTCTCCTTGAAAATAAATCATTTAATGAAGATCAACACTCTTTTCCCACCAAATAAATCACTTGAGTGTCCTGTCAAAAAAAAAAAAAAAAAAAAATCCAACCTGTTATGGCTTAACTTCATAATTTTGGTATGGCATTTAATAAAAGCCATACAGATACAAAAGATTTGTTTTGTGGGTTGCTTTTTTTTTTTTCCCCACTTACATACGTTTTTAAATATTCCATGAACAAAATCTACTTGATGGAGGATTGCTGAGCAGGAAAATTGCTTAAATTGCAGCTAAAATAATTTTAAACTCCAGGGCAATTTTCCTTGGGTTGTTAATTTTTTTTTTCTATTACACCTTTTAATTGTTAAGTTTGCTTTTTAAATTTAAATTCAATATTTTGTTGTTTTCTAGTTTAAGAGAAATAAAAAAGGCAAGCAACAACTGGAATATTTTCTGAGCAGCTTAAAAGCTTAATTTGTTAATAATTTCGGGAGTTTTAGTAGAGAAATTTCAGGGAGCTTAAAAATTTTCATGCACAAATTCTCTATTTTATATATTGTTACAGTCCAGTTTTTATATTTCACACATATAAATGTCACAACTAAGCACAGTTAAAAATAAACCTACCCAAGAATCACTCATGGAAACGTTTTTGGTCATGAGAGTAACAGCCAGTGAAAGAAGCCAGACTACTCTCCTAAGCAAACAGAAGTTCATATACTTAGAAAAAGAGAAAACCCCTGAAAAATCCCAGGGAAGTTTATGCTGCATCAATAAAAACACGGGGCAGGATTGTGTAATTTCTCCTTTACTACACTTAATAGTAAAATTTTCCTGTAAAAGGCTAGAACAGTTAGAAATACTTGGCATTAAAACACTACTGAAGATCAAGGGAGCAAATTCAGAATTTATAAATTTATCTGAATATGTACCTGGCATCTTGACAGAAATAACTAACTAGTAAGTTAGTTAGTTAGTTACAAAACTGCAACAAACCCCATATAGTATGATCCTTTAAATTACAAAGGATGTCATATCTATTGACCCATCTTTTTTTAAAAAAAAGTAGGATTTTCCAAAACTGAAAATGTCCACTTCTCAGAAAAATCTGAGCTTCTCGAGGAAAATCATGTATTGGTTTTTAAGACCAGAGACATCAAGTACTGCAATAAAACTCAACTTTTACAATTATATGATTTTTTCACTTATTTTTGAAACATTAAATATAGATACCATATATATACCATATATATATATACCATATATATACCAAATATAGCTTTAATATTGATTGACCCTCTTTTACAGTTGCCTCTCTAACATACTAGAGGATAAAGTCATACTAGGATAAACTCTCTTTCTAGATGCACATTTGTCCTCTGTTAATAAAGAGGAAAAGTCAACAGTAACTAGAACTCTGATACAAAACAATTCTTCCATCCCAACTCAAAATAAGCATGTTTTTTGCTGCTGCTGAAAAATTTTTTTATGCAACAGAACACAGAACCATGAAGTGGTCAGAGTTGGCAGGGACCTACAGACAGATGCCCAAGACATATCTAGGTATTATTTAACATTTTGTGAAGCACTAGACTCTCTTTCTCTCCTGCTTTCTCCTTCTTTTCTCTTCTTTCTCCCTGTTCTTCTCTTTCTTTGCTCCTCTCTTTATATCTTGGGTACCTTAGAGCAGGAGGGATTGGATTTTGCTGGGTTGGTACTTTGGTGGAATGTTTTGTCTACACTGTATGACACCCTTTTGAACCTTTGCCTCCCTAAATTATCAGTGAAAACACCTCTTGAGAAAAAGTCTGTGGCTTCTTCTCTTCATGCTGTCTAAAGGTATCAAAGAACCCTATTATGTATTTTTAAAGTAAAACTCATGGCTGAGCCCATGAACTGGTGGTTCTGGAGCTGGGGTTGTTTTATATTTGTTACATAAGTCCAAAGATGGAAACTCCACAACGTATCTCGGCAACCTGTGACAGTGCTTGGTCAGCCTTGCAAAGAAAAAGCATTTTGTGATGTTCTGATTGCACCTCCCCTATTTCAGTTTGTGTCCATTGCCTTTTGTCCTGTCCCTGGGCACCACCGGAGAGAAACAGTTTGCCTCTGTTTTCTCTACATCTTCCCTTCAAGTACATCCTCCTTTCAAGTACATCCTCCCCTGTCCAGAGCCTCATCTTCTCCTGGCTGAACAGTCCCAGCCCTCTCAGCCTTTGGTCATAAGAGATACTCTCTGGTCTGTTCAAGATCATAGTGAGTCTTCACTGGATTATCTTTAGCTCTGTTTCTCTTCTTGTTCTAGGGAGAACTGGACACACTACTCCAGGTGTGGTCTCACCAATGCTGAGCATAAAGCCACGGAAGTAGAAGAATGAACACAGAGGGAGTGTGCACTTCCATCTCCAATATGAATCCTATAAATAGATTAAACTCACTGCTGAGGAAAAAAACAAACTAAAAAAAAACCCCACAAAAAACGAAAACAAAACAAAACAAAAAACCCAAATCAAACCAAACAAGCAAAAACACACGCACCCCTCCCCCCCCGAATTTTCATCATGGTAAGCATAGTGTATAAGAGAGAAATTTTGCAGATGTTTCTGCTCTGTCAATGCAGAATTTAGTGTACATCAGAAAGCTTTACTGACTGCCACTAGAGGCCATGTATTTGCTGATGAAACAAACTACGAGGCAGATCCAGTTTCATTTGTTCAAACTGGCAACCAGATAAAAAGAAAACAGATTTCCCAGTTCTAGAAAACATTGAAACTAGCGTTTCTGAATAAAAATAAAATAAATAATTAGTTCGTCTACACTGATCTACACATTAGATTCCAAGGGTAGGAGAAAATCCACGGAACTTTCTATGTGAAAAATCAATGACTCTGGTAAGGGATTTGTCACATTAGCTCTGAATGTGCTTACAAGAAGAATATGAAGTTTACAGAAAAAGGGTGAGGTTTGGTTAAAAGTAGAAGTTTCTGGCATTGAAATAAATCCAGAAGACTTAAGTTTCCACACTGAGGCATATTCATTAGGCAGCCTAATAAATTATTGCAGAAACTATAGGAATTAGTTGTAGGATATCAGTTTAACCCTCTTACAATCACTAACCAAGTAATCAAATAAGCATAGACTGAAATCTATTTTACTTCATAATACTTCAGTTGGACTTCCCAAGAAAAAAATGGCATAAAAGTAAGATCCCTTACTAATATCTTAGTAAAGATACTTATTTAAGAAAATATCTGTTTGTCATATATTCAAAAGAGGAAAAAAGTCAATATTGCTTCTTTGGGCCTATACTGGTGTCAGAATTAGAAACAGAGCAAACCAGGAGCTACATTACCATTTACATAGATATAAATCTTCAAACAAGCAGCATATGAGTGCCCTGAGGCACAATATAGTTTGGGGATACCTTCAGCTAGTCAGATCCTACAGTAGAAGAGTACATAGCTTTGTTTACTTTCAGAAGATAAAATTTGTTCAAAAGGGGATAAAACTAGTTAATTTTTATGTAAATAAGTAGAAAACTTCATATAGGCAAGCAAAATGCTGGTTTTGCATTGTTTCCAGAACAAAAACAACATCAGGACTGGACTAGGATTAATATTTTGCTGGTGATATTAAAAAAGAAGATAAAAAAGAGTAAAGATAACTACTGTATCGAATTTCTGGTTCTATAAACTGATGAGGCAGGCCAATTTCTATTCTATTCTGAGTACTCTATCTGAGTGCTAACATAACCCATTCCACATCTCTGTTCAAAATAGAGAAATACATTTGGTAGAGATGTTAATTGTACCTTTAAATACTACAAAATATACAAAAATTCAAAGCCAATTTTCTTAACTGGAGGGGGAAAAAAAGCATATGCAAAGTAAGATTCTTCATCTAAAAAAAAAAAAAAAAAAAAATAGACTAATAGTCTTTTTTTCACAGCTTCCTTTGCATGAATTCTGCCCAAGGCCAAATAACAGAAAATTATGTGGAGAGAGCTAACACAATAGAGACTAAATAATCCTCAGAGGAGGGATTTATTCAAGAGTTTCAAGTTATCAAAAAATAAAGTTTTGCAAGTATTCAGCAAACACTGAAAAGCTGCCTGGAAATTGTGTTCTAAGGATCCCAGGTAATCTACTTGGCATCTTATTTTATACATGTGAAAGTCAAAGGGAGTATGTACTGACAAAATATTGTGCTATGTTTCTAGGAGATAATCTTCTTGCAATGTGAGACTGGGTCTGTGCACCATTTGGCCTTTTAATGAGAGGAGATGGCCGCGAGATACTTGAAAAAAAATGTTTTGAATACATGCTATTTTTTTGCCATCTGCCTTATCTGATGGCAAAAACTTGGTTAATTTCGAAATTCAGAAAATGGTAGTTCTCAGACTTCAAAATCCAAGTCTGTTTCTTAAACAATATCATAGATATTATCTAACACTTCCATGATGACAAAAATGTGACACACCATGGTATCATGCAAGAGGAGAACTCCTACGACTTGTAAGAG
This sequence comes from Neodrepanis coruscans, assembly GCA_013400695.1. NCBI lineage: Eukaryota > Metazoa > Chordata > Aves > Passeriformes > Philepittidae > Neodrepanis > Neodrepanis coruscans. The sequence goes on along the minus strand of VYZS01039573.1, from coordinate 3,041 downwards.
TGTAGAAGCTGTAGCTGATCAAACTGTAAATTTGGAAGGTGACTAAATTTTAGAATTCTTCCAAAAATTTGGTAATTTTTTTTTCTTTAAAATATGGTGTTTTGGTGTCTCTGCAAGGTATTCTAGTATTAATTTTATTATATTCTTCTGAGTTAAACATCTTTTTTTCCCTAGAATATATTTTTCCATTTCTACTTTTCACTTTGGATTATAAAGGGACTTCCTAGTTAATCAGTTCTCCTATCTTTATCCTAGTCATACTTTGATCAAGCTCCACCTAGAATTTTAGAATTCACTAAATCCACTATAAATTTGTTCCAAAGCACAAGTCTACTGAAAACTAAAAGCCTTCTAAGAGAAAATTGTGGCCAGTTTGCTCAGTTGTTTTGGAAACTTCTGTTGCCTTTTTTCTTTTTACTATGGTTGTGTATTTCATGGAGCACTGCACTTTGCCAGACTGAAGCAGTTTGCTCCTTTCTATTCTTTGTGGAAAACAAACTTCTCAGGTAATCTTTCTGCACGTTTTCTCTTTTAAAAGTGATCTCTGGGAAGCTGAGGATACAAGTGATAATCAGTGTGGAGCATAACAGGTTGTAGAATAACTTTAACAGGTAGGTCTGATCACAATCCAGAAATAAATTTTTGGTGATAACCTAACCCTTTCACAAGCATCCTCAATCTAGTAAAACAGATCATTCAGCTCATAGTCCATTACCATTTTTTATCTGAGCACTCTAGATTCTTTCCTAGAAACCACTATATTTTGCCTTTTTCAGGTAAGTTTTGTATCCAGTGTCAGGAATTTAAACTTCTGTAATAACTTTAAGTATGGTCTCAGAGTAAAGCAGCTTCATGAAAGCTGGTTGACTCTACTGTGTTTCTCTGTAAATTGCTTTTGGGAACATAACCAGTGCAAAACCCACCGTATATTATTCCCAAACTCTCTCTGTGTCTCTCTGGCTTTCTTCAAGCATGGCAAAAATTCTCAGGAGTTCACTCCTATTTAATTTTCCATATTACTCAATTCCTTATTTAATTCCTAGACTAGGCCTATACTGGACACTGCAATGCTACCCTCCCCAATTTTCTTTGTAAAGTTGTTGGATTCATCTGAACACACTATTTTTCATAGCAAGCTCCTCTTGCTTCTCTTCTCCTTTTCCATTCCATCACTTTCCTCTGGTGATAAAACCAAAACCATCAGCAGGGAGGGTGACAGCCAGATGAAGGTAACAACAAACCTAGCTGAACTGGCAGATCAAGGGAAGATTGTTCTTACTACTTCAGCATGTAGGCACTCTAGCAACAATCAAGGTATTATTTCAAATGACTTGTCCAACTTTATTTTAATTAGGAGGACAAAAAAATCAACCAATAAAATGCAGACACCTAAAAAAAAAGACTCTACTAAAATGTTTTTCCTGAAACAGACTTGTGTGTCACTTGGTTTGGGCACATCCTTATGCCCCTCACAAAGCTGTAGACTAAGATATATCTTGATAACCAGCTGAGGAAAAACCACTCCAGATTAGAGCCTGAAAGGATAATAAATTAATTTCAAGCTTTGGACATCGTCAGTGGCCATCAGGGAAATGGTGCACTGGAGAAGCAGCTGTCTGAGCTCCTGTAGTCTTGGGAAGGCCATTGCTGGCTGTGAGGACGGGCAGCATCTGGGAGGGACCCTGAAGTGGCTGAGGAGGAGGCTGGGGAAGGTTCAACTGCCAGGGAGTCCCATGGCCCTCCAGCTCTATCCATTACCTACTGCCTCTGAAAGATGCAGCAACAAGCAGCAGAAGCAGCTGATGACCCATTTGCATTTGATTTATATGAACAAATAGACATATATTCTCTTTTCTAAGTTATTCCTTTTCCTTTTACAGGTCATCCACCTCCATGTAGTTTCTGTGCTTCTAATGAATACTTGAGAACATGTGCTTCTCTCCCAGAAGCAGATGGCTGAGAATTGAAGAGGGTGCCCAGGCTTTCGCTGTGAAACCAAAGTCACTGTTGGTATCTGCAGTTTTAATCTTTTTTCACTTGTCTCTAAAATGACTCTTAAAAGAGGAAGGACTTTTCAGGACTAGCTGGTACTGCCCAGATATGATTACAAGCAGCGAGAATTCACTGATTCCCGGACTCCCTCCCAGTTGTTCTTGTGTGCTTGAGTGATAAAATTTTCACCACATGTAAACAAAGTTGGACTTTCTTACACACTTGACAGGTTCTCTCACCGTTGGTGTCTTGCGACTGAGTTAACACGTTCTATGACTGGGGACTCCCGCACCTGGAAATTTTCTGTGCTACGGGAAGGGAATGATAGTTTCAAAGGACACCACCTCCAAAACGTCCGGAGTTTTTCTTGTGGGGCGGCAGAGCAGAGATCACGCTGCCTGAAATGCGAAAGTACATTTTGCAACCTTTCCCTCCTTGCACCATTTAGAAATTTTTAATTTTTTTTTTTTAATTTTGTTTCTCGAGAGGAGCTTGCACGACGACTTTTCTCAGGTGCTTGATTTTTTCTTCTTCTTTTTTTTTTTCTTTTCCCTTTTGGTGGTGGTTGTTTTTGTTGGCTTTTCGGCCCTCCCGCAGTACGACCGTCGCTGGATTAACACCCACGGCGCTGCCTCCCCCGCCGGTGCCCCCGGATCACCGCGCCCGCCGCCCTCGTCAGTCCCCGAACGCTGCGGGGCTGCCGGTGCGGAGTTGGCGGTGCGGGTCTGTTACTGCGGGTCTGGCGGTGCGAGGGTGTCGGTGCGGGTCCGGTGGTGCGGGGTTGGCGGTGTGGTGGCGTCGGTGCGGAGCTGTCGGTGCGGATCAATTGGTGCGGGTCTGGCAGTGCGAAGCTGTCGGTGCGGGGTTGGAGGTGCGGGGGTGTCGGTGCGGGGTATCGTTGCAGGGCTATCGGTGCGGGTGTGTGGGTGCAGGGCTATTGGTGCGGGGTGTCGGTGCGGGGCTGTCGGTGCGGGGTATCCCCTCCGCCGGGCGCGGGCGGGGCGGGGGCGGTGCCGCTCTCGTGTCCCTCGGCGGAGCGTTGGGCGCGG
>VYZS01039568.1:1120-16519 GCA_013400695.1 Neodrepanis coruscans | reverse complement strand
GATGGAGATCTGAAACACATGCTTATTTTGCCTTTCTCTGTTTAATTGCTGACGACTTTAGAAGTAAGAGGACTACCAGGTCTTATATTTACATGTTGCTCCCTTTCTGTTTCACCAGCTGAATAGCTGATCTATACTTCTCTTTGTATTAGAGGCTTTTTCCTCTTTTACTCCAAGTAGACACAATTCTCTTCTGTGGTTCTATGAAGTTTACCATGTAGGTGACCTCTGATTTTTAATTTGCAAGCAAAAGAAATGTTACGTGAACATATTCAAGCATACTTTTTCCCTGATTGTTTTTTTTTTTTTTTTAAAGCAGCATGAACCTTTTAGAAGGCTGTACTTATCTTGGCTGTTGCAATAGCTAAATGGAAGCAGAAAGAGCTGTTTGGAAACCACTTGTGTATCTGTGGATAGCAGGAGTGCCAGAATTACAGCCAACTTGACCAAAATGACATATTTTATCTATGTTAGGCCATATGAATGAAACATGCTACCAAGTTAATTTGCCCAGACTGGGAGCTGTTTTTACAGTGAACTCATTTCTTTGCTTCAGCCTTCTTGAGTTTGCTTTTTAATTCTGTGAATTAGCATTAATACACGTGGGAGGACATTTTCTTTGGATCCTGCGTTAGATTATTCTGAACTGTGTAGAAGCCCTGACAGTGAGATGAGTTGAATGTCTGTCTCTTCCTCTATCCTGTTAATGGGCTTTGTGCTGTGTATTTTTGCACCTATTTGGAGCAGTGATACTAGTTTTCCAATTACTATTCGAGCTCTTTGACTGTGCCGATGAGTAGTTATGCAACATGTCTGAATTGCTTCCCTTTTCCTGAGTAAGCAAGGACTGACAAAACAAGTATTGGCTTCTTTGTGCAAATTAACTCTTACATTGAAATTTGGAGCTCATGCTATGGATACTTTGAACACATCCCTGTTTAATGAAAATGAGAGCTACTATTTATTAAAAAATAAATGGGTGCTTGGCACAGTGTCAGGAGAGCTGAGTTTTGTTCTGGTCCTTCTGAAAAGTTGAGTCCAAATTCATGTAGCATTTTTCTTTTTCTTCCGCTGTAGGAAGTGGTGTCTTTTCTTAATTTGCTTAAGATTAATCTGCTGAAATGGTGCTGGTTGTTCTAGTGTATGGGTTAAAGAAATACATGAACCCTCATGCATGGGTTTGTTACAGTGCTACTTGGGTGCCCAGTGATCTGCCCTGCTGGCCTCCAGTGTCTGTTTTTCCTTCAGGGACCTCTACCATGCATGTGCTGCTGCCCTTAGAACAGGGAGCAGCTTCGTCAGATTTGTCAGCAGAGGCATCTGTGTCTGCTAGGATGGTTGAGTGTGCACTGCTGGGTGGTAGTTACCAGAGCAGAGGGCTGCCATGACAGGGTCTATACACCTAGATCAGTCATCCAGCTGTGGTGCATCAGTGGCTTGTTTAGATGCTTAATTACATTGCCCTCCCTCTTCTGCTCTTGCCTACAATAATAATAATACCCATCTTATGCGTGATCCAGTCTAAAGAAAAGTTAAGCTAGGCTTCTCTCTTTGGGGATTTGTCGTGGTGACAAAAAGCAAAAGTTTGATAATTAAAATCATGGAACTTGTCCACCTCTGAGGAAAGGCCTTCCTTCCAGTAATGGCTAGCAAGCTCTGGCTGAGCCAGCTGTGACAGTGTTAGAAAGTTTCCGTTTCTGTTTGTCACCTGCCCCTTTGGCAGAAGTTATGGTTGCCCCAGCCAGGTTGGTGACTAGACGTGGAAATACATGCCTGCATCTGGTAATGGAGAACTGACGTGGTGTGCAGGAGTGTGGCCGCCCCTGGCCTAGCTGAGCAACCTGAACAGATGTGTGGCATTGCAAGTGCCCTGAAGTGTGATGGAATTGGGGGGAGAGTGGGCTCAGCCTCTTGTGGTCAGCCCCGTGGTTATGCTGGATTAGATGTAGTATGCAGCTGCATCCTGAGACTGCATTTTGGCACATGCATGGAGTCTTTCCACTTCTAATTGATTTCCCTGACTTTCTTGCCTGTTTTCTGTAAGTGTGACGTAGAATATTGAGTGCCAAGGCTGACACAGTGCTTCTTGTTCTGCAAGCAGTTTTATGTGTTATTCCAGGGTATTAATTTAGTTCCCTTTTCTTAATTAGGAGATTTTTCATCTAGGGTTGAATGATTTAGATTACCTGCTGCTTATCAGTGATTTAGTGAATGTAGTTGCATCTTGGAAGAGTGCAGTTTATATGCATAAAAGAGAAAGAAAGAGGAGGTAGATCCTGCTTCTAGTGCTGGTAGATCATCTTCAGTTATTTCCATGTCAGTATGGGATTAGGACAAAAGGCACCATGTATTTATGTGACTGTTGTAAAGCTTGTCTTTGTCTTTAGTGTCTCAAATAATCTGTAGCTGTTGCCTTTCTCCTCTGTCCCCCCACCCCTCCACATATGCTGTAATTAATAACTAAGGCAAAACAGAGATGACTGTTCAACTCTAGACTGTTCACCTCTTCTTTTGGTGCCTGTGATATAGGATTTGATGACTGTATTTTGATAACAAAATTGACTTCTGAAACTATACCAGAAATATACCAGTTTTATGGATTGGAGATAGCATTAGCTGTAATTTTTAGTTATTGGATTTTTTTTTTAAAGATAATAGCTTTTAAATCTTTTCCTTGACAGTTTTCAGAGAGCCTCATTTGTTTGTAGTTCTGAAAGGTTTCTCTCTTCTTTAGAAATTAGCAAATTAAATGCAAATCAGTATGGTTTTGTTGCTTCTTTAAAATTTTTGTTAACCTTGTATTTGTAGACTCTCTGCATTCATTTATTTATTAGAATGAACTAGAAAAATACTTGAATTACTGCTCCATTAGAAAAGTGGAACTAACTTAGGCATATAAATCACAGGAGTATATGCACTGCGGGGGATGGTATTTCAAACTAATAATCTGGAATAGAACAGCACCATCTTGTTTAAAGAAGTATGATTCTGCAGCCATCTATGCATTTGCTACTGAAAAGGAGCATGTTTATAAACATACTGAACAGACTGAATTTAAAGAATCAAATCACGTTCCATGGTTAAAGTGACCTGAAAAGAAATAATTTCACAGTTCTATGTTGTCACCATTTTTCATTCATTTCATACACACATCCCTAGCTGAGATGTTTTTTGTCTTGTTTGTTGTTTTTAGAAGCTTTCTGGCTTTTCCTAAGAATTATTTAGTGTCCCAGATCTGCCAATTAGGGGCTTCTCAAGCTATGGGCACAGAAGCAGAGGGACAAACCTTCAGGCAGAAACATGGTGCAAATAGCACTGAAGCAGCTGCAGACAAAAGGGCAGGCTGTGCATTTGCTAGCATAAGAATTGAATGCACTGGAGTTGGAACACAGGCATATGAAAGGTGACAAATTTAGCCCACAGTAAACTTGCCTTTGGGAGAGAGCTCAGTCCCTAGTAAGTGTCAGGTGTTCATAGCTTTTAAATCAGGCCAGCTTGACTTGGCACAGATTAACCCTTTTGTGAACCTTTCTCCTCAATCTCTGCAATCACCATGCGTTTGATTTTCTGTGGTCATGTAATCTGATTTAACTAGAGTGGGAAAAAAAACGAAATTTGGTAAAATATTGAAGGTAGGTATGGTGCATTTCTCCTGGATTTCCAGGCCTGTGGTTATCCAGGTGAAGCCACGGATACTGGACATCTGGAGATCATGGCCACTCTAGGTTTACATGTACTTAATAGCCAGAATCCAACGGCTTCTATGAGTTGCATCTCAGGAAGCATAGTGTGTCTCAAGCATGTTCACTAACTGAGCATAAGAAGAGCAGCTGTAAGTAAAACAGCCCAGGTTTTCCAGATGCGTTCAACTTGCTGTGTATAAATGTGATCTTTCTTGTTTCTACATGGAACAAATCTTCCAGAACCACAGTTGAAGAGGTTAGTCAGCTTCAGCCTAATTTTTCTTCTTATGAATTCTTCAGTATCTGCATTTTGCCAATAAGTGGTAGCTTCAGACGCTATAAACAGAAGTCATTGTCCTTACCACTGAAGATTTATGTGCGATATTGAAGTCTTTGGACTGGTTACACAGCCTTCTGGAAGTAGAAACGTGGCAAAGACTAGAAGTTGAGTGTAGAGGAAAGATTCAGGTGTTAGTCCTCAAAACTGGATTATCTTAACATTTGTCATTTTCTGTAGTGTTTTTACTTTGCATTAAAACCCCTTTCTGGTTGATTGCAGAGAAGTATCCATTTCATGTTCCCCTCCCAAGGAATTGTATCTAAATATTAAAGCCCAGCTTGGCCCTATATGGTTGTGTCTTGCATCACATCTCTGTTTGGTGACTTCACTTTTTCAAGGCCTGTTCAGGCCTGTTGCCGCACTGGCTCCATCTACAGCTCCTTAAAGCCTGTGGTCTATAGACTTTGACCCCTTTGCAGGGAGCATTATCGAGTACCAGTGTTTCCAGTCAGCTGTGTTTCATTCATTGTATGTTTATAGTGACATGATCATTACAATCAGGGTCAGATCACATATTGTGAACCTTGAGGAGCAGGAGAAGATTGTGTTTTTCTAACTAATTTACTGGGCTTCAGAAACTTCATAGAATTAATTGATTTGTGCCACAAATGGGTCAATGATGTACTTTGAAAGCTGTTACGTATTTTCCTGTGGCTGCAGGAAGAGTGAAAAGTGCCCCCTCCTCTGTCCTCAGTGTTGCATATTTTAAAGCAAAGTTCTTCAGACTTTTTATTAGCAACCACAACAGATGGTTATCTTCTGAAACTGCTCTGAGGCATCAGACTGAGGAGCTGAGGTTACAGGCCCCATGCTGATATTGTTGGATGAAGCTGTGGTATTTACTATGCAAAGAGTGGGCATAAAGGTATATTAATTTAAAAGTCTGGTATTTGGCATCTTATCTTGAAAGGGTTTTTAAGTATAGAAGATCCTTTCTGCAAGATTATTTTGAAGAGTTTTAGGGCTTACTTCACTTAGGCAGCCTCTACAGCCAAGAAGAGACACCTTTCCCACAGAGAGTTAAATGTTTTTCTGCCAGTGCATTCCAGAGAAGCTCTCCCTGCTATGGGAAGAAGGTAAGCTCCTTGAAGATGTTTTTTAAGGCCCCCACACAGCAGGGAGGTGGGGCAAGGACAATAAAAGCCCCAAGAAGAACAGAGGCATGTCTTTTTCCCAAGGCCCAGGGTTCCTAACACTTAAGTTTAATATTCGTTAGTTGTCTCGCTTTTGGAAATAAATTTTCCTAAATTCTGGCATTTGGGGGGATACTTGCATGATCTTTCCTTTGCAGGGTTATACCTACTTGCTTCTATCACCTACATTTTTAAATTAGGGCTTAAATTGCATGTCTGTGTATGATAATAGTTTCTAGGAGTGGCCTCATTAAAAATGTACTTTATGATCATGATGATATGATAGTTTGAGGCAAAAAGCCAGATTTTTCTTCTTATAAATACATTGGGTAGTAAGCAGTCTTGTTTTTTAACTTGAACAAAGCAGTATCTCCTTGAGCTTCTTTACTCAGTTTGAAGTAGATGTCAACAGGGTGTCCCATTGTTTCCATCTCTCTTGGTCATTACTTGAAGAGAAATCTCTACCTGAAGATAGAAGAACTCTTAATTTCTCATCTAATTTATGACCAAGGGGGAAGTAGTGGCCCTTTCAGAATTAGTGGGAACTCTACAGTGCAACTGAATTTGAAAAGGTTTTCCATCACAGACACATTGACATGGATGTTTTCTTCTCCATGTCTTTATTTCTTGGTGTACTTTTGTGGTAAATGCTAGGATTTAGGAAAGAGAAAGAGAAGATATCTGTCTCCAGTCTGAAAGAAAATAAAAAATGGTAATGTAGACAAAGTGAGTGATCACAGGACCCTGACACAGAAGAAATGGAAGATAAGGCTGGAGAATTTGTTTTAGTGTTGCAATTACAGTGGGAAGTTTTGAATTTTGATGGCTTTGCTTTACTGATATCATTAATGCTTTTCTCTGAATAAGGAAGTTACTTGTTCAATAATACACGTGTTTATAGGTGGGCCTAGAGTTGAAATTTTTAATCATGTTCTGATGTCTTCTGATATTCTGCTGTGTAAAATGTTCTGCAAACTTGCTAAGAAGACAGATGATTTATTGATGGTGTGTTTGGGAACTTAGCCGTGTAATTAAAAAACTTTACAATGATTTCTTTAAAACTTTCTAATTTTAGTTGTGCAAAACTTCTGTGTTGATTTAAGTATTAAAGCTCAACCAAAGGAAAACATACTTAGAATTTAAGCAATGCAAGATCTTGAGAAGAGATGATAAACAAGAAGTGGGTAGAAGAGTCGTGATTATACACATTAATCATCCATTTAGGTAGCACAATTGAATGACGTTTTCCTTTCTGACTTCTGGGAGAAGAACAGCAAAAGTGATTGAATGCAGGTGAGTTTATTGAAGTAGCTGATGGATGATGTATAACTCCAGCAAATCAACGTTACTGTGAACTTAGGCTAAGAATGATTGACACGTTAGATGCAAATTTAGCTAAACTGGAGTGTGTGTATTAATGCCATCCTTTATAATTGGCATAAACTCAAAGTTGAACTTGCCAGCCTTGTCCTTGCAAACTAAACTTAGATGGACTGTCCTTCAACTAATACTTTACTTGTGAAATCATCTGCTACCTAAACCAGGTGTTAAAATCCCTTGTGAAGTTAATAGGTGGCAAGAAAAGGCAACAGTAGCAACCAAATGAAGCCCACCCAGGAAACTAAACATTTGTAGTAGTTCTAAGGATGAGCACTTTTACATTATTGTGGAATACAATTACCAATGGTTTGTATTTGCAGTAAAAAAATCCTCCAAACAAACCAAAAAACTCCAAACAGTGAAAAACCATTCACCAGCACAAAGAATCAAAGAAAAAGAGGAAGATGGTTCAACATGTTTGTAGCACAGGTTTTGTCTCATTTATGTTGGCTTTGAAGCTGTGATGATAATATGTTGGGGTTAAAGGCTCTCTGAGAGCCTTTGGGGTTTTGTTTTATTTAGAAACTGCCTAGCTTACAAACATAATAGACACAAACTGTGTGTGTAAACACAGTGTTAGAGTTGAAAAGGTAGAGCATTGGCACAATATAGCATGAACGAATTTTGTTTGATATGTTGAATTTCAGTTGAAGGCTTCCCAGTACATCTCCAGTGGTAGGTGAGCAGTATGTTTTTCAGCCATGTTATTGAATTGATAGAGATAACAGGGCAGGGGATACCATGCTTAAAAGGCATTCTGCCTTCTTAAGGTTTTGTCTGTATTAGTTTTTTTCTCTGTTTTGATCACCAGCTGAGCTGTGTTGATGACAAGGGCATAGTGATGCTTGGGAAAAGCCTAGAAAAATGCCTATAAAGCGCATGCTTATAAACTGCATCTGTGCTGCTGTCAGAATACTGACTGATTTGTCTTATTCAAGGAAGATTTAAATTACCTTAAAACCAGAATAACTTACAATAGTGTGAAGTTTGGTCTATCCTGAGAGGCTTGACTGGGATGGGGAAGTAGTTAGGCATTTGGCTCACCTACAGCACCACGTTCCTGTGCCTCTGATGCTGTTGTTAGCTGGGCCGCATTGCTGCTAGGCTGACCTTGGGTTGTTACATGTTTGCTGGCAGAAGAGGCTGCCTTTGGTTGCTGGGCCTTTCTGGTGGTTCAATGCTGGTAGTACTTGGGTCTTAGGCTGTGGGGGGAGTGGTCTCACCACAGTGCGAACTGCTGCTGAGCCAGCTGAGTGCCTACGTTTCCTTCTTATTTGTGGCCCTATACTAGCTTTTTCTCTATTAGAAAAACTCAACATTGATGTCTCAATTACAGTTTTTGAATGTGTGTTCTGTCTACCCAGAATGATGATTAAGGTGTGTACAAGAGTGATCACTTGAGACTGCAGCCTGCCTTGCAGGAACCCAGTCTGTAGGCTCCTGAGGCTGGGAGTTTTGCTGCCAGCTCCCAGGGGCTGCTGAAGCCCAACCAGCACTGCTGGTCTCCATGGTGCCCCATAACTTGTGTACCTTAGCAAATGGCTCTGGAGAGCAGATTGGCTTGGTCAGCAGAAGAGCTTAAGCAATCCCAGAACAGGCCAGAGAAAGGGTTGTCTGAAAGGAACCAAAACTTGATTGCCTGGAGAATGAGAAGAGAGTTGCCTACAAATCTACCCTCTAAACAGAGCAGTGACTGTTCTCAAGTTTACTTTCCTTTTTGGCAGACTGTACAATCCCTCCACGGTGAAAATTAAGATAGTCCACAAACCAAAGAGTTTGCAAATCGTTATTCTGGATAAGAAGGGTATAGCTCGCTTGACACTTTTGTAGCCTGCTCTGAAACACTGAGTCGGTTGTGAGTTCTCAGTAGTGAAGTAACCTTCTAAAAGCTTGCTTTCTATTTCTAAAACTCTTGTATTCTGAAATGAGCAATGGTTAAGCAGCGTCAAGCATATCCATCAGTGCTTACAAAACCAAAATTCACAAACGAAGTTGTGAAATCTGAGAAATAGTCTGATTTATAAGGCCTTTGTATCAGCGTCTTGCGAAGGCTTTTTAGGGAGAAAAATGTGAATTTTTTTTTTTCCAAATTTCCAGAAGCACAGGTAGTTTACAAACCTCTGAAATTTTCTGTATATCTAGAAGCTCTCTCTACTGAGTATTGGGTACAAGTGTGTTGTGGGTTGGAAAATAAAAATTGTTTCTCCCCTTGCCCTATTCCCTGCTGGCCGGGGAAAGGGGGGTTGTGTGTGTGTGTGAGTGCGGGACCGGCCCCCCTTCCCAGTTTGCTGCGGGCCCCGGATCCGTGTGAGGCCCCACGGGCTGGGGCAGGGCCTGCCTGGTGCAGCCTCGCCGCCTGTTCCCAGGGGCCCCGGCGGGGGGGAGGTGGGGCCGCCCTGTCCCCCCGGGCCATGGCGGGCAGGGACGGGGCTGCTCCCCAGCATGGCTGCATTCCCCGCCTGCGGCGTGGGTTCGGTGGCTCCCCTTCCCCCCATTGTGTCCACATGGGGTGGCACGGCCATCCTTGGAGCATGGGGCGGCCACGCCGCAGCGGCACGGCGCGCAGCGGCCATGGAATGGCGCAGCGGCCGCCATGGTTGGTCTGCACTTCCGGCCCGTGTGTCGCTTCTGGCTGGTCTGGCGTTCCCGTGAGCGACTGCATGTGGGGCCGTACCGTGGGTGGGGCCCAAACGCTAATCAGCCGATCGCAGAAAAGGCTGGCCCCCTAGGGGCCATCTGCGCATGCACAAAGAAGGGCCCCCTATAAAAAGGGGAGAGTGGACGCCATCTTTCTCTTTTTTTTGGCTCAGGAGACGGCCGTGGTAGCATCGCTCCCCATCTTCACGCCGAGACTAACGTCCGGGTGGGGGACGGATCAGTGATTCCGCAGTGGCAGCCCGGTGTGGTATTCCCTGGGGGGTGGACTCCTGCGGGGTCATTTTTTTTTTCTTGTGGTATTTCCTGGGCGGGCGGCTTAGTGATTCCCGCGACCATAGCCTGGGTTTAAAGGCCACAGCATCTTTAAACCATCAGCACTGAAATCCCGTCCCGGGGTCGGGAAGGGAGGGGGAGGCGGGGATCTCGTGGTTTCTAACTGTCTGTTTTCTTCAGAAAGCCGAGCGGAGGCTTGTGCTGCTTGTAGGTGCTCAGGTCGGTCACGGGCCTTCTCTAATTATCCCAGCGTCTCTTCCGGAGCCCCAACTGAGATACCAGCACTATTCCAGAGTGTTCCAAACCCAACACAGGCTTTTGGAAAGCTTAATTTGTCTGTTTTTTGCACTTCATTGTCGGTTTTCTGTGTGTGTGAAATAAACTGTGTTACTTGTGTGTTTTTCTTTTTGGGTGTGTGTGTGGCTTCTCTCGGACATCTCTTGTCAGTACCGCTATTTTTAGTGGTAAAACCACGACAAAGTGTAATGTTTATTATACTTAACTCCTAAGTTGCATTATTTGTTGGGTTTGCATTCAGTGGATTGTAATTTTCTTTTTTTTTTTTGAGCCCCGGTTTTTAGGTTTTGTTTTTTTTCCCATTTGGCTGTGAGAAACTGATGTTCTCAGATAAATGATGATATTTTGTTACTACTTGCATTTTGTCAGGTTAATACACTGTGCACAGTATACACTGTGCAAGTCATATATAGGCAATTTTAGTGTGATACATTGAAGAATTCTCACAAACCCAGAAATTATGAAAATGGCTTTTATATTGGTTAGGCTTTTAAACTGGATATATTTTCAATAATGAACAGCATTAGATAATTGACATCCTGCGACTTCTAAAAATCAGCACAAAGTGCAATAGTCCTCCGTCAATGGTTATGTAGTGGATTTTGCCCAGCACATGCAGCTTGTATTTCTTATGCACATGAGACTGTGCATTTTAGGAGTGAAGTGAGACTGCCAAGTATTTTTTTGCAGCAAAAAAATTGCTTTTGGAGGCAAAATTGCTTGTATGGAATGTTGCAATTCCTGAATTTCTGTCTGAGAAGGCCAGATCCAATCAGCTGTGTCACTGACCAAAGCTGGCCTGCTGGGTTTACTGCCTGCTAGATACAAAGAGAGAGCACAGGGAGGGACTTCCAACTGGGACTTGTGGTCTGGTAAAGAATTTCCTAAGAAAGACATCTATCCAGTTTCATGCACCTGCATGACAAGGGAATGGGGACATTGTTCACACCTCAGTTATTTAGCTGTCCTGGCTGTAAGAGTAAAGTGTGTGACAGAGAAGCTTTCACGTGTTTTCCCCAGGAGATGGTAGTTACTCATCAGCTAAAGCAGTGGATGAATGGTTGGCACTGGGTAAGCCAACAGAGGATGCCCCAGCCATTTTCAGCTCCCACCACTTGGATAATAAAGTATGAGAGTTTTGGGAGGGCTCCATACTGGAAGGGACCTCCACTTTCACTGTCCATTGCATGCTTTCTTGTGCAGGGACAAGGGAGTAATTTGCTCTCTTACTGGCATTTCTGGAAGGTGTTTAAAATTCTGAAAAGATAGATTTCTTTAGCAGAAGAGAAATGTGGTACACTAGAAATGAAATAGCTCTGAAAGAGGTCATCTTATATAATGTAAAACAGTATAACAAAATAGCTGAGTTTGGCGACTGGGAGTATAGTGATGGCTGTTAAGGATTTTAAATGGCCAAGTAGCTGGTTTCAGCACTCAAGCACTTTTCCTCTCATGAATGATTGATTGTCTTAAGATATCAAAAAGATATCAAAATATATGAAGATGGAGACTTGCAGCATAGCTCAGGTGATTAGGGATGGAGTGGTTGTAACAGTTGGTTTAGTTCCAGCAGGTACTTCGTATTTTACAGATTATAGAGATAGAAAAAGGGTTCTGTGCAGAAGCAAAAGGAGGAAAAGGAAGTCAGAGTGCTTGTGAGGACAGCAATGAGGCTCTTGCAGTAGTGTAGAGGAACAGATCTTGAGTGAGCCCCTCTGGACCTCCTAATGAGGGAAGAGGGTTTTGTCTTGCACCTGTTTCTTTGGGAAATAACTGCCTAGGCTTGGAGGTTTTTATAATTCTTCAACTATCAGTTTGTGTTTGTGTTTCAATTTGTATGTACTGCAGAGAGTACACAAAAGATTTAATTCTACAGATTTATTAAGCTGATGTCTTTCTCTGGCCCTTAGCTCTTGAGGTGGTCCAAGGTCATTGTTTTTGAAACAGTGGTTTATGGCAGTGTCTATTAAGGACTATTTTACTATGTTACTTATTTTGTTTTAATATTAAATGAAGCTAAGTGCGTAGCACTTTGCTAATTGAATCTTCATTTAATTGTTGGTAGCTAGAAGCACATACAAATGGTTGTAGAAGTTTCTTATAAAATGCTTGCATTGTGGATCAGATTGTGTTTCCTCTGTACGTGAAGTTTTGTTTTGCCTCCTGGTCTTCTTCGTTATGGTTGCTGTGACACACTTAGAAAGAGAGCAATCCCATCACCGAGGATCACTGCAAAATGTTTAATCTGGCATTTCTAAGTGATGAAATTAAAGAAGATAAGAATAAAAGCACTGCAATAGCAAAATCTATTTCCAGCTATTTCTGCATGGGAACAGCATCATATGCAGCACACCAAAATGCTTCCAGCCTTAACTGCTGTCTGTAAAGACAGAAAGAAGCTCTGTGTAGAAAGAGGGAAGGTGTATGGATATTCCGTATTATTAACACTGTAGATGGGTAATGAGAGGGCGTTTTAAAGAGTCCCTGTATGCTTTTTTTTTTTTATGATAGAAGTAGCACAAAAGTAAAAAATTTTTGCTCAGAAAATGCTGGAGCCCAGGGCCTTTTGAATTACAAGTCAATGGAATGTTCTCAACCTGTTATTTAACCAAGTACTAGGGGGCTAGAACATTGTAAAAGGCTGATATATGGGGAAGGTATCCTGCTGAGGCACTTTGTAACCTGAATTGTGACAGTGAATCTGTGTAATGGCTGTATACAGATAAGAGCAAAAGTGGGAAAAAAATTGAAATAAAGATGTATTGACATTAATGTGCTAGTGACCTATTTACGTGTAAGTAGGCACAAGGAAGGAAAAACCACTTTGGGGCAAAGTGATGCCTCATTGATGAGTTACAAGTGAAGGTATGTGGTTGAGCCTGCACCCCTCTTGTTCCCATCCTCTACCCAGGCTGGTGTCAGCCTGGACTGGATCCAGTTCCATGGAGAGAACATCGTATTGTTGAAATGCTGCTGTTCTCTGTTTTTTATTTTCATGGCTCAAAGCAGGCTTAAATAACATGGAAGGAAGGTCTTCTGATATTTAGTGCTTTACAGCTCTTTGTTTCTTGTTGGGAATTGTGTGGTGGTGAGCAGAATGGCAAGGAAGTTCTGCAGTCTGCAGGGGATTTTGTTGGCTTTAGCGCTCTGTGTTGGACATTTCTCACAATGCTATGAAATTGTTCTGAGATTGACTGGTTGGAAGGGAGTCCTGTGCACATAGCAATAATAGATGTCAGCCCCTTCATGAGCAGCTCTGTGGTTAATGGAAATGATAGGATGAGATACAAAACTTTTTAGTGTGAAGTCTCTCAAGTAAGTCACAGTCGCACCACCACTGGTGATCACATCACAAGCTACTTCAAGTGACAGGGGTTGGTGGTTGGGGTGTCCATTGCTCCTGTTTGCTGCCATTGGTAGTGTCTGGCCAAAGGTGAACATCTGTCATCCTTCACTGGAATAGCTGGGTTGTTTGCTCGTTGCAGACAGGGTTATTATAGCAAGGGTTCATGTTTCGTTATGCTTCAGGTGTTAAAGAGGAACTATTTGATTGATGTGTCTTTTATAAACAGTTGCAGGGCAGGATACTGCCTGTAGATGGTAGTGGTTGTTGGAGGATCTGACGGACAAATTTAGTTTAGTCTGGAAATTGCCTTAATTTGCTGATAAACCTCTGAGCTATGTTGTTTCTTCTCATACTCCAGAATTAGGATCCTTTTCCCTCAAGCTTCTCTTTCAGGCTTTGCCACTTCATTTTGCCCTTTTGTTTTTAGGCAAATCTCTGTGTGTCAATTCCAAAATGAGGATTTTTTTTTTCTTAACCATCTTCTAGGCAAGACTTGTTCATTGTTGCCTGTGAAGTAGAAGTTGCTCTGCAGATTTGAACAGCTCTCCAATAGCTAAATAAGCATTTCTGTTGAAGGGTCCTCTAACTTAGTTTTAAAGAGAAATTTATGTGAAGCACTCCATTGTGCCATCTTGTGGTATCCTGTCTTGTTTAGTACTTTAATGTGAAAGATGCTTCTCTTCTCTTTAAACACAGGAGATTTATTGCCAGCTGCTTTAAAATCTGAGCACACTTCTTTTGTAAAAAAAAAAAAATTCAACTAAAAAGTGTTCCTCATACCATCCTTTGCCGTCCAGAAGATGTGAACCCATAACAGATCAAGCTTGAGTTTTTAATGCAGTGTGTTGGCAATAAGGATCATTGAAAAGCTATGCTTTGCACCATATGCCCATGGCAGGCAGGCTCACTATCGATGGCTTCAGTAAGGTGACCTTACTGAAGAAGCAACGGTTGACTTCAGGAATAACAATAGAGAAACTTGCAGCAGAGCAGCCCTTCATGGGATGGCTGAGGTAGTTACTTGAGCTGCAGAGCTTGCCTCTGTCTTGGGCAGGAGAGAACTGTACTGATGCAAATAACAGCTCCCTTTACTGCTGAAGGTCTGCTCTGGGATGTGTTTTGGTCTTTGGCTGGCCACACAGGCACCAGCGACTTAGGCAAGCCTGGGAATGTGTTCAACTTGGCTCGGGGAGGGAGAAATTCTGTTTTTTGTGTGTGAACTGAAAAGCACTAACCCTTTCAAAAGAGATCTCCAGCTCCAAAGACTCTTTTATTATTGGTGGATAAATAAGTAGACATTTGGACCAGGAATGAATAAGGTTTGTCCATAGTTTTATTTTAGATTGTGCTTCAAAAATATCAGAGACAAATTCAACCTCAGACAGCTGAGGGGGCTGTGTGGGTGAAGGTGGTGGTACTGTGAGCCCTCAGGTCAGGGCTGAACTGGGATGCTTTGCTGGTGTCAGTGCTGCGCAGAGAAACCCTCTGTATGCCAAGTGATACCACCGTTTCAGATGATGCAGCATACGTACTTGTGCCTGAGCTAATCAGCCCTCCAAAAAGCCCACCAGGATGTCAGCTAGCCTCTTTGTGTGGGGAGGTTCAGTGCTTTTAGCACTCACTCAAAACCAGCTCTACTATCTCTAGCATAACACTGAAAGGGGCCTTTTATCTAATCGAACTGCAGTTGCTTCAGGATGAACAATTTTCAACGTCATGCAACCAGGAAATGAATGGTTGATCCTATGGGGACTGGGAGAGACTGGATGCTCTAACATGTATTGATTCATCCGTACTTATACAAAATAAAAACTGTGTTATAGCTGCTGCTTTGTATTAGATATTGAATCAGCAGTAAGAATGGAAAGTGTGTACTAGAAATCATAAAGCAAATAATAAGGGCAGAAACTTTAAAATTGTTGTGAATAATAATGGTAATGAGTAATGATAAAAATAAAGATGGTGTAACTAAGAGGTGTATATAGAAAAGCGACTGTCTTCTGGATTCAGGGCATTCTCTGTTTATCTAAATAAGGAGACTTGTTACAAATGCTTCCTTCCTCGAGTAAATTTTAATGAAAGAGAGTGAATCAATTTTGAGGCTGACAAAATGACAAATGCTGGGGGCAAAAGAAACTATGGTGGAAGGAGAGGTACAGAGAGTATATTTTGAGAAGTAGAATTGCAATAGTTGATGAAAAAAGTATGAAGTTGGTTGTTTGTTAGGGGTTTTTTGTTTATTTCCTGTTGGTTTTAAGTTCTTTTGTTTTTTTCCTTTTTTTTTTTTTT